>BLSH010193653.1:2457420-2470068 GCA_018402905.1 Glandirana rugosa | reverse complement strand
CATATATGGACATATATTTTTACATAACAAATAGTTTTTTCACAAAATTTCACGTGTTGTAAAATAGGTTAAATATTAAACAACGTAAAGCCTAGGAGGGGGTTTTATTTCTATGTTTGGTGTCTCATATGCAATTGCCCATTATTCCTTGTGTCCCCTGGTGTCTCGGTTGAGTCTGGCCCCTCTTGTTGTTTTTTCTATCAGGAAAATTACCTCATCTCTGAACCTTCTGAAACTAGTGGAGGGACATCTATTAGCAAAAAGTATGTAAACAAAAGACATACCCTTGCCACGCCCCCGTTATATGGAGAATTAAAAAACAAAAATGATTGAGAAGTGTTTTTTTGCCAATACTATTCCATTATACTAGCTTTTGAAATTTACAAATGCAACAAATTATAAATTGGATAAAATGTTGTGCACTTTAAAACACTTTTTTGATAAACAATACATTTTTATATACAGGTATATACCTATATACTCGTGTATAAGCTGAGTTTTTCAGCACATTTTTTATGCTGAAAAAGCCCCCCCCTCGGCTTATCCTCGAGTGAGGGTCCCAATCTAGACTGTCCTGACCCTGAGTGGTCCCGGCAGAATGCCCGCGGCATGTGCGGGTTGTCATGGTTCCCACACGCCGCTTCTCTCCCCTCGGCCATATAAGAGTGCCGCGTGGCGATTAGATGACTCGACGGGTCATCTAAGCCAGTGCAAGGTGGTCAGTTGCTGGGTGGAGATGGAAGTGGTACCCGTAATTTGGCTGTTGGGGAGCCAGCTGAGGTAACGTCTGAACCTCATGCCGGAGCCTACTGGACACGGGGGAGACCAGAAGCTGAAAGAGCCACATCACCAGACAACAGGAGATGATGTAACAGGCAGCACCAAAGCCGAGGGCTAGATGGAGTGAAGGAAGTAGAGACCTCACGTCTGCTTGTCAATCGGTCACCATGACAATGCACAGCCCTTAGATGACTCGGCGGGTCTACCCCCCTGTGCATAACTACCCCTCCCCCTGTGCATAACTACCCCTCCCTATGCCTAACTACCCCTCCCCCTGTGCATAACTACCCCTCCCCCTGTGCATAACTACCCCCCCATGCATAATTACCCCTGTATCCCCCCCTGTGCATAACTACCCCTGTATCCCTCCCCCTATGCATAACTACCCCTGTATGCCTCCCCCTGTGCATAACTACTCACCCTAGGCTTATACTCGAGTCAATACGTTTTCCCAGTTTTTAGTGATAAAATTAGGTGCCTCGATTGGGAAAAAAAAAAAAAATAGGTGCCTCGGCTAATATTTGGATCGGCTTATACTCAAGTATATACGGTATGTTATATATCAGACTAAAATGAGGGCACAATGAGGATGAAAAGCGGGGCAGAGGGACCTTTTTTTTTCCAAACGAGGGACAGTCCATCCAAATCAGGAACAGTTGGGAGTTATAATATTACCAAACATGTCTTCACAGAAAAGGTTGGAAACTGAAAGACTGCCATAGAGTCTCTATAATCTTCACAAACGTCCCAGGACCCCATTAACTTGATATGCAAACCCAACTGGCCTGGTCTCTCCAAAAATTCTCTGCAGTAGACGAAGGCTGCACATCATTATGAGGCATTGGTCATGTGATTTCTACTGAAGGAGAGAAGCAAAGATCACACACAGCTCTTCATTGGCTCACTATCCACCTCGACAAAGATCATGTGACTAAAGCCTCAGTATTTGGTCAAGTAATCGGCTGCTTCAGGATTTCTAAGCATCAGTTTCTGCAGAAAAGATGAGGATTTGTTGTCTTATTCTAGCTTTTATAATGGCAGGACAACAAGGCAGCAGGTAAGGAGTCTGTCTCCAGGTCTAACTTGGGGAATCTACCTCATTTTCATACATTCTCCTTAGCGTAGCACAGAAGAATTCGGTACAGAAACTGAACACTGCAGTGATTGTCAAGCCATTCATTAATGGATGCATAAAAATAACATACCTTTCCTCCAAAAATTCTGGAAAACTGTGAAATCACTACATGTCCCAGCATAAGCAATAAGAGCCGAGAATGAGCCCATTCCATCCAGAAACTCCACTCAAAGTCTGCCACATCCTACATAAGAAGCAAAATCTTAATAACAAAATAATGTTTTTTAAATGTAACATTTTATTTCATTTTTTTCCAAATGATTCCATCAATAATCATTAAGGAGGACCCTCAACCCTAACCCATCCCCGAAAAAAACCCTAATACTTGTCCCTGTCATTAGAAAAACAAAAAAAACAAAACACTTACTATACAATTAACCAATTCAATTAACATTGGTATGTCAGTATTGTGATCGCTCCACGCAAAAACTGAACCATTGCAATCTGCCTATGCCTTTTAACATTGGTATGTCAGTATTGTGATCGCTCCACGCAAAAACTGAACCATTGCAATCTGCCTATGCCTTTTAACATTGGTATATCTGCTTATACTACATCTTCCTTAATCTGAACACTGAATGACTGCTTAAATGTCTTTCCTGACCTGCTCTTGTCACTGCTGTTTAAATTACATCTGTTGCCATGTTCAATAACACTGTTTATCTAGCCTATAGCCTTACCTAAATTTATGGTTTTCTTATCTTGACAAGTTTGGCCTGTGTTGCATTTTGATTGCAGTTTTTAGAAGTTTAATGGGATAGCTATGTGCCTTATATCATCTCCTAATTGATTAATTGTTTACCTCCACCCCCACTCATCACAGTATAAAACCAAGCCTTGCTTATGGGGGAAGCATTGCAGGGGGGTAGACATTGCAGAGGGGTTCTTTCAACAAGTGGGCACTTCAGTTCTTGCACTTCAGCGATTTGCACAAAGCGCATACTAACAAGAAACTACTTTATCACCAGACTACAGGTAACCTCATTTCCAAAACAATTTCATCACCAGAACATGCAGACCTTTCCTCTCCTATTCACAATAGCAGCCTCTCTCCTCAAACTATCTTTTCTTCACCCCTCTTCCCCACCTCTCAATCTGTACATATCATCCTCACTTCTCCCCTCTCCCTATCACTGCACTCATCACCTCTTTCTAACTCTATGCCCACATGATAACAAAACCAGGATGCTCAAGCACGTCCCCTCATATAAATCATATTCCCATATTACTTCCCTTTCTCTTCTGCTTCTCCTAGCCTCTGGAGATATTTCCCCAAACCCTGGGCCTCTCTCATTTAACACCCAACATGCCCATCACCACCACCCTACACCCTCTGGCAGTAGTCGCAATCTACACAATTTAATCTCCATCCCCCTTCTTCCCAAAACCACCCTCCCCTTACGCTGCGCCCTCTGCAACGCCCGCTCTGTCTGCAACAAGCTCACTGCCGTTCACGACCTATTTCTCACTAATTCCTTTCATCTACTTGCTATCACCGAAACCTGGCTCCACGAATGCGATTCTCCTTCTCCTGCTTCCCTCTCCCATGGTGGCCTTCTCTGGACTCACTCCCCTAGGCCTAATGGACGCAAGGGAGGTGGAGTGGGATTCCTCTTATCCCCACAGAGCACCTTTCAGGTTCTTCACTCTCCTCCCTCTCTTTCACTCTCATCATTTGAAGCCCACTGTATACGTCTATTCTCTCCAACCTCCCTAAGAATTGCTGTGATCTACTGGCCTCCTGGACCGCTGTCAACTTTCCTTGATTCATTTTCTGCCTGGCTACCCTACTTTCTATCCTCTGAAACTCCCACAATCCTTCTTGGGGACTTCAACATCCCACTTAACATGAACACTACTGATACTTCTAAATTTCTTAGTCTAACTTCCTCATTTGACCTAAACCAATGGGTACAGGCTCCTACTCACACTGATGGGAACACCCTCGACCTTGTCCTCTCCTATCTATGCACACCATGCAACTTCTCCAACTATCCTTTTCCCCTCTCTGACCACCACCTTATTAGTTTCTCTCTCTCCCTGTCTTGCACTACCTTCCCCTCCAATCGCCTCACCGTTACCCGTAGAAACCTTCGCCAACTCAACACTTCTCTCCTCTATTCTGCTACTGACCACCTCTATGAAAAAATCTCACCCCAGTCCTGCCCCAACCAAGCCACTGCCATCTACAATAAATCCTTGTCCTCCACCCTGGACAAGCTTGCTCCCCTCACAACACACAAAATCAGGCCTCGACCCCTGCAACCCTGGCAAACAAATGACACCAGGAACCTCAAAAAGCGTAGCCGCGCCCTTGAGCGTCTGTGGCACAAGACTAAGTCCCTCAAAGACTTCAACCAATACAAAACTGCTCTCCATAAATACAACTCTCACCTCCACACTGCCAAACAGACCTATTTTACCACTCTTATTAACACCTTCTCATCCAGTCCCCGTCAACTCTTCTCTA
Source organism: Glandirana rugosa (assembly GCA_018402905.1). Classification (NCBI taxonomy): domain Eukaryota; kingdom Metazoa; phylum Chordata; class Amphibia; order Anura; family Ranidae; genus Glandirana; species Glandirana rugosa. The sequence continues at coordinate 2,465,683 of BLSH010193653.1, read as the reverse complement.
CCTTTAACTCCCTACTTCGTCCTCCACCGCTTCCGCCCACTAACTCACTCACTGCCCAGGAGGTTGCTAACCACTTCAAAAGCAAGATTGACACAATTCGTGATGAAATCTCCACTCTACAGGCATCCTCCCCAGTTGACACCCCATGTCAACAAGCACAATCGACACTATCCTTGTTCAAACCTGCTACTATAAACGAGGTTGCTAAACTCCTTTCTAATGCCCACCTAACCACCTGTCCACTGGACCCTATTCCCTCTCAAATACTACGCTCACCCTCTGACTCTATCCTGCACTCTCTAACTCACATCTTCAATCTCTCACTCTCTTCTGGCATCTTCCCCATAGCTCTAAAACATGCATTGGTCACCCCCATACTCAAAAAGCCATCCCTGGACCCTACCGATCTAAACAATCTGCGCCCTATCTCCTTGCTCCCCTTTTCTTCCAAACTCCTAGAACGCCTCGTCTACAACCAACTGAGTGACCACCTTGTTAAGAATAACCTACTGGACCCCCTTCAATCTGGATTTCGCCCTCAACATTCCACAGAAACTGCCCTTCTTAAACTCACAAATGACCTACTAACTGCAAAAACCAATGGACACTTCTCTATACTCCTACTCCTGGATCTTTCGGCTGCCTTTGATACTGTCGACCACCCCCTCCTCCTCAAAAAACTTTACTCCCTCGGTCTTCGTGACTGTGCTCTTCAGTGGCTCTCGTCCTACCTATCCCATCGCACTTTCAGCGTAACCTACAATTCTACCTCCTCCTCTCCTCTTCCCTTCTCTGTTGGGGTCCCCCAAGGTTCCGTTCTTGGACCCCTCTTATTTTCAATATACACCTCTTCCCTGGGCCAACTGATAGCCTCCCACGGCTTTCAATATCATTTCTACGCTGACGATACCCAAATCTACCTCTCCACCCCCCAACTCACCCCATCAGTCTCCTCACGTATCACTAACTTATTAACAGACATATCTGCCTGGATGTCCCACCACTTTCTTAAACTCAACTTGTCCAAAACTGAACTCATAATATTTCCTCCCCCACATTTCAGTTCCCCCGACTTCTCTGTCAAGAGCAATGGCGCAACCATCCACCCATCCCCACATGTCAGGGTGCTTGGTGTTATCCTGGACTCTGAACTCTCCTTTTGGCCCCACATACAATCACTTTCTAAGGCTTGCCGTCTCAGTCTCTGCAACATCTCTAAAATACGTCCCTTCCTAACCAATGAAACCACAAAGCTCCTGATTCACTCCCTGGTCATCTCTCGACTACTGCAACTCCCTCCTCACTGGTCTACCTTTAAATAGACTAGCCCCTCTCCAGTCCATCATGAATGCCGCTGCCAGACTCATCCACCTAACAAACCGCTCAACGTCTGCCACCCCCCTCTGCCAATCCCTCCATTGGCTGCCACTCGCCCAATGAATTAAATTTAAAATGCTAACAATCAGCTACAAAGCCATCCACAGCTCTACTCCCAGCTACATCACCAACCTTGTCTCAAAATACCAACCTAACCGTCCTCTTCGCTCCTCCCAAGACCTCCTGCTCTCCAGTTCTCTCATCACCTCCTCTCATACTCGCCTCCAAGACTTCTCCCGAGCCTCTCCCATCCTCTGGAGCTCCCTACCCCAATCGGTCAGAATGTCCCCAAATCTATCCACCTTCAAGCGATCCCTGAAAACTTTTCTCTTCAGGGAAGCCTATCCTGCCACCACCTAATAACTACACTCCTTTTTTCTCAATCAGCTCATCCCCCCGCAGTTTACTGCCCTTTTGTATCATTAACCCTCCCTCCTAGATTGTAAGCTCTAACGAGCAGGGTCCTCTGATTCCTCCTGTATTGAATTGTATTGTAATTGTACTGTCTGCCCTAATATTGTAAAGCGCTGCGCAAACTGTCGGCACTATATAAATCCTGTATAATAATAATAATAATAATAATAAATAATAATACAATGGAGTCCAGCATTGGCTTGGTTGAAGCAGAGGTTCTCCCTTCATCCCTCTTCTCCAGCCCCGCTGCATTTACTGGAGATCCGACACATGTGCAGGCACACTGCGAGTCTGTCAGGCCTACAGGACCTGGCAAAGATCCCGCAGCGTCCATTCATGCACTAGATCCCTAACACGTGCACAGGTATGCCACAGATCTCTGCCAGACCCCCCCCCATGGCATGTGTGCGCATGCGTGACATTTTACAAATGGCTATTGGGATACCACTGGAACAAGCAGGGCACATTAGTTGAGGTCATGAGCAATGTCCTATGCACACTACAAATTCCATAGTCCATCTCAGGAGCAAGCAAGAGAGGGTGGCTACATTCCTGCATACAGTGGGGCCATGGAGAATGAATGTAGCCACCCTCTATCAATAAGTCATATTACAGCAGCAAAAAAAAAAAAGCGAATTTGAAGATTTGGAGAAGGCTAACAGCACTAGAAGGGAATTTTTGCATTAAGAATACATACTTGAACAGTATTTTTTTTTTTGTAAAACTAGAGTTTAGTGTCACTTTAACCACCGCCTGCCCACCGTATAGACTAATGACGGCGGCGGGGTGGCTCTCTCATTTGGGACAACGTCATATGACATCGCCCCAAGTCACACTGTGCTTGTGCACCCACGGCAGTGCACAGAGTGGCGATCGCTGGTGCTCTGTGTCCCTGGGACACGGTGCAACCCCGATCTTGTTAATGAGCCGATGACGAGGCTCTTTACCCATGTGATCAGCTGTGTCCAATCACAGCTTATCACATGGAAACAAGGAAATGCCGATTATCAGCTCTCCTCGCCTCACACTGACAAGAGCGTGAGGTGAGGAAAGCCGATCAGTGGAATTTCCTCACAGAGGAGATCTGCACAGATAATCAGTGCCCTGATTATCACTGCAGCCCCAACAGTGCCCATCAGTGATGCCAGTCAGTGCCCATCAGTGATGCAAATCTGTGCCAATCAGTGATGCTAGTCAGTGCTGCCTTTCAATGCCTGCTCATAAGTGCAGTCAATCAGTGTCACCTATCATTCCCCATAAGAGCCGACTACCCATGCCCATCAGTGCCCCCTATCAGTGCTGCCTATCAGTGCTTCCTCATCAGTGCCACCTCATCAGTGCCACCTCATCAGTGCCCATCAGTGCTGTGCCCTCAGTGCAACCTATCAGTGCCCATTAGTGCAGCCTCATCAGCGCATAGCGCGTTTAAGTGTTGGCACTTTCAAAACGTCACTTTAAATAAGGCACTACTTTAAAGGCAAGTACAAACATTAGTTATCCAATATAAACTCTGTAAATTTCCCCTTTTCCTTTCTCTTTCACTCTTTTCCCCTCTCTCTACTCTCCAACATGCTCATAATTATCTTCTTTGCAGCAACACCCTCTCTTCTCAAACTCTCATTTCTTAACCCCCCGTTTGCCACCCCACAGCCTATACATATCCCCCTCACTTTTGCCCTCTCAATATTACTGCACTTATCACCTCCTACTCATTCTGAGCCCACACAATGCCACCACCTCCACTTCACTGCAGTGCCAGCCCTCGTATAGGTCCCACTCCCACCTTACTGCCCTCACCCTCCTACTACTCCTTATGTCTGGGGATATTGCCCTAAAACCTGGCACTCCTCCAGCCAACTCTTACCCCCAGAACTGGCAGTCTAGCTTATCTGACAATAGCCGTAACTCCTACTGTCTTATCTCAATTCCCCTGATTCCAAGAGTCAGCCCCCTCTTATGTATGCACTCTGGAATGCCCGCTCTGTCTCCAACAAACTTGCCTGTGTCAATGACCTTTTCCTTTCCAACTTCCTCAATTTCCTTGCTATTACCGAAACCTGGCTCCAGGAATCCGACACTGCCTCTCCTACAGCTGCCCTCTGCCATGGTGGCCTCCTCTGGACTCACTCATCCAGATCCAGCAGACGAAAAGGAGGTGGAATTGGACTTCTTCTCTCCCCAAAAAGCACCTTCCAGGATGTTCCTACACCTCCCTCTCTTTCCCTCTGTTCTTTTGAAGTGCACTGCATTCGTCTATTTTCTCCAGTTTGAGGGTTGTAGTAATTTACCGACCCCCTGGCCCTGTGCCAGGCTTTCTTGACGACTTCTCTGCATGGCTACCCTACTTCCTCTCCTCTGAAGTACCTGCCATCATCCTTGAGGACTTTAACATTCTAGTCAATGCTAACACCTTAGCCACTTCCCAACTACTCAATTTAACCTCCTCCTCCAACCTAAATAATGGACGCAAACAACCACTCACTCCAATGTCAACACTCTTGACTTTGTATTCTCCCACCTCTGCACTCCCTGCAACTTCTCTAACACCCCCTTTCCTCTCTCTGATCACAACCTCATTAGTTTCACACTCTCCCTGTCTCCTTCGTCCCATGCCACCAACCTGCACACAGTTACCCGCAGGAACCTTTGCCAACTCAACCCTTCCCTTTTAGATTCTGCTACTGATTGCCTTTATGATGAAATCACACCCCTGTCCTGCCAGACCTGGCCACTTCTGTTTACAACATATTATCATCCTCCCTGGACACACTTGCACCCATCTCTACATGCAGAACCAGGCCTTGTCTGCTACAACCCTGGCAAACAGATGACACCAGAAGTCTCAAGAAACACAGCCATGCTCTGGAGCGAGTGTGGCGTAAAAATAAATCCCTACAAGACTTCACCCTCTACAGATCTGCCCTTCTCAAATACAACTCCTGCCTCCACTCCGCTAAACAAATCTACTACACCACTCTCATCAAATCCCTCTCATCCAAGCCTTATCAACTCTTCTCTACCCTTAATTCCTTACTCCGCCCCCCACCGCCTCCTCCCACCAACTTGCTCACTTCCCAGGAGATTGCCAATCACTTCAAAAACAAAATTGAAACCATTCATGATGAGATACCATGCGTCCAGCTTCCTCCACCAACCAACACACCAAGTCCAACACCCCACTCAACTCTTTCCTCCTTCAATCCTGTTAGCTCTGAGGAAGTTGCCAAACTCCTTTCCACAGCCCACCCCACCACCAGTGCCCTGGACCCTGTCCCCTCGCAACTACTACAACCTTCATCCTGCTCTGTCCTAAACTCTCTAACCCACATCTTCAACCTCTCCCTCTCTTCCGAACCTTTTCCTCTCCACTCAAACATGCTCTGGTTACCCCATACATAAAAAAACCCTCACTGGATCCCACCTGTTTGAAGAACTTAAGACCCATTTCCCTACTCCCGTTTGCTTCCAAGTTTCTTGAACACCTTGTCCACAACTGTATGAGTTGCTACCTCACTGACAACAACCTCCTCGATCCCATACAATCCGGCTTCCGCCCACAACATTCAACTGAAACTGCCCTACTAAAACTCGCCAACGACCTACTAACTGCTAAAACCAATGGCCAGTACTCCATACTCATACTCTTAGATCTTTCTGCTGCCTTTGACACAGTTGACCACCCACTTCTCAATAAACTCCACTCCCTTGGCCTCCGTGACTCTGCTCTTTCCTGGTTCTCCTCCTACCTATCTCTGCACACCTACAGTGTCACATACAACAACATCTCCTCCGCTCCTCTATCTCTTTCTGTTGGGGTACCCCAAGGCTCTGTCCTTGGGCCCCTCTTATTCTCCCTGTATACCTCCTCCCTGGGCCAGTTGGTAACTTCACATGGCTTCAATTACCACCTCTATGCTGACGACACCCAGATCTATCGCTCGACTCCTCAACTCTGCACCTCACTTACTGAATGACAGATCGGTATGGATGTCACGCCACTTCCTCAAACTCAATCTCTCTAAAACTGAGCTTGTAATATTTCCTCCACCCTGATCCCCTCCGCATGACTTTACCATTGAGATCAATGGCACAACCATTGGTCCTTCCACACATGCCAGAGTGCTGGGTGTAATCCTAGACTCCGACCTCTCTTTCAGCCCCCACATCCAATCACTGGCTAAATCTTGCCGCCTTAACCTCCGCAACATCTCCAGAATTCGCCCCTTCCTGACTAACAAAACCACAAAACAACTTATTCACTCCTTGGTTATTTCCCGCCTTGATTACTGCAACTCCCTCCTCACTGGCCTACCTTTACACAGGCTATCCTCCCTTCAGTCTATCATGAATGCTGCTGCCAGACTTATACACCTTACTAACCGATCCGTGACTTCTGCCCCGCTCTGCCAATCGCTTCACTGGCTTCCCCTACCCCACCGTATAAAGTTCAAAATACCTACCACAACATACAAGGCCATCCACAACACTGCCCCCAGCTATATCACCAATCTCCTCTGCAGATATCACCCTAATCGTCCTCTCCGCTCCTCCCAGGACCTCCTGCTCTCTAGCTCCCTTGTTACCTCCTCCCATGCTCGCCTATAGGATTTCTCCAGAGCCTCTCCCATCCTCTGGAACTCCCTGCCCCAGAATGGTTGGTCAGCCCCCACCCTGTCCGCCTTTAGGCGATCCTTGAAAACTCACTTATTCAGGGAAGCCTACCCCACCTCCACCTAAGATCTGTGCTTGAGTCACCTCTATCAGATCATCCCCTGCAGCCATTACCTTTTGTACCACCTCCCCCTACCTTTAGATTGTAAACTCCACAAGCAGGGCCCTCATATTGCTTCTGTATTGAACTGTATTGTAATTGTACTGTGTCCCTTCTTTATTGTAAAGCTCTGTGCAAACTGTTGGCGTTATATAAATCCTGCCTAATAATAATAATAGTAATAATAATAATAATAATAATAATATCAGTGGAGGAAAAATTTACTTAATTACAAATTTTTCTAGCAGGAACTAAGAAAATCTTTTTTTTTCAAATTTTTCAGGCATTTTCCATTTTTTTTAGCAAAAAATAAAAAAAACCCACAGGTGATTAAATACCAACAAAAGAAAGCTCTATTTGTGTGAAAAAAGATGATAAAAATTTAATTTGGGTACAGTGCTGCATGACCACATTATTGTCATTCAAAGTGTGACAGCACTGAAAGCTGGGCAGGAAGGGGGTAAAAGTGCTTTAAGTTGTTAAGGCACTGTATTTAAAGTGGAATTTTAGTTAGAAAATTAAGTTCTAAGGGCAGATCAGATCAACAAGCTCCTGGCTCAAGTTCGCTCTCTGGAATTGCAACACAAAAGATCCCTGGCGGCAGCTCATCTTCTGGAGCTGACTGGGGCCAGGGAGGCTTTGAATGCTCTACTCTACCGGCAAGCTATAGGCCGACTGGAGTGGGCGCGGAGATCGTTCTTCGAATTCTCCAATAAACCTGGGTCGATGCTAGCCAAGGCGTTACGAGGCCCAAGGAAACGGACATACATACCCAATATAGTCAACAACCAAGGAGATAAAATTCACTCCTCTAAGGAGATCTCCCAAGAATTCTATAAATTCTATAGACAACTGTATAACCTGCACCCCGATCTTTCTCGGGAAGAAGTGACGGCACGAACGGACGCGGCTAGGAGATATATCGCAGACTCTGGGATGCCATCCCTGTCCAGGGAAATGGCAGACAAGCTTGAGACCGATATCACGGCGGACGAACTTAAACTAGCCATGGCCCAGACAAAACCACATAAAGCTCCCGGTCCGGATGGGTTTACGGTCTTCTACTACCAAACATTTGCCCATACCCTCACCCCCCATTTCCTGACTATGTACAATACGCTAAAGGAAGAGGGTATGCTACCAATGGATGCATTGAGAGCATACATTACACTCATACACAAAGATGGCAAGGACCCGGCTCATTGCGGAAGCTACCGTCCAATTGCCCTTCTTAACGTGGACCTGAAGCTGTTCGCTAAAATCCTGGCGAACCGGCTTCTTCCATACGTTCCGTCACTCATACATCTTGACCAAACGGGCTTTGTGCCATTACGTGAAGCACGGGATAACACCATTCGGATGCTCAATCTCATACACACCGCACGCAGAACACGAGAACCGTTCATTCTCCTCTCTACTGACGCGGAGAAAGCATTTGACAGGGTGGCCTGGCATTTTATGCGGGCCGCCCTGTCACACATAGGACTTGGTCCTAACATGCTTAGTTGGATCTTTTCTCTTTACTCGTGCCCGTCAGCAGCCGTCCGGGTAAACGACTGGTGTTCAGACTTTTTCTCAATGGGGAACGGGACACGTCAGGGGTGCCCCTTATCCCCGATTATTTTTATCTTGGCCCTTGAACCTTTTCTCTGTTCAGTTTCTATTTTTATTAGCCCCTATTCCCCGTGGGGACTGCACAGG
>BLSH010193653.1:2404983-2429925 GCA_018402905.1 Glandirana rugosa | reverse complement strand
ATATTTTATATTACGTTTCACCAACCTCCCTTCGAAGTCTTACCGTTTCTACAAAAATAATGTTTAATATACTCGTCTGACGTCAAGAAGAAATTAACACAATCATTGATGTTAAAGGGGGCAATACACGGTATTAAGAACTGGGGTATGTAAACTTTTGATCAGGGTCATTTGGGTAGTTTCTGTTGTCATTGTGATTTAAAAAGAGTAAACGCAGTTGATTAATAATAAATGGCTTCAGCCAAACACGAACCACGAGTGAAAGAAATGTTTTTGTGTTCTCATTCATATTCTATGAAAAATGGCCAAGAAATCATAAATTCTGACAGGGTATGTAAACTTATGAACACAACTGGATGTAGGAGAATTTGTCATCTCTGTGCATCATCTGAGGCTGTTCAATTCACTGGGTATATGTGAGGGTTTACATCCACTTTAAGGGTTTATTCACATTATGTCTGTTGAGCTGCGTTGATCTGCAGAAATCAGAGGAACACAATTAAAGAAGAACTGCAGTCTGCTCATATAATTTGTAATAAAAACATCTTTGCCATTCTGAAGCTTCCCTCCAACCACTTTGCATTATATTTTATATATACTGTGATTCTGTACTTACCAAATATGCTGCAGAAATCTCCCTCCACTAAGCCTGGCTGCATCCATTTTAACTGTGGGCAGCTGAAGCTGCTGCCTGTTCACTCCCTGGATTTACAGAGGCACACCTCCAGCTCTGCAGCTCTCATTGGCCCTTTTATGACTCATCCCTGCTCCCTTCCTGGCAAACTCTTACAAGAGTTAAGCCTCGTACACACGGGACGACGATCGTGTTCAACACGTCGTACTCACGACCGTTGCATGCAGAATCGATCGTCTGTGGCAGCGCTTTCAACAGTTGAACGTACGACGGTCGTTCGTGGGAGTTGTATGTGCAGACTAGAAAACTTGGTCGTGTCAACAAGCTCGCATACGACCGTTGAGTCGTGTGTAGAGCAGCTGTGTTCAACAAAGTTGTATTGTGCTAAACACGCATGCGCCAAGTCCACTTTCAACTAACATGAAATTAGAAAGGAGCCCAAAAGGTGACGCTACTTCCTCATTATACGCTCGTTCGCGTCATCACGTTCGGCCGGCCGCAAGTTGTATGTACGACCGTCGTGTGCATGTCAGTGGGCTACATACGACCGTCAACGTACGATTCAACACAGTCGTGTGCACGATCGTCGTCCCGTGTGTACGAGCCATAAGAGAGAAAGCTGCGCATGATGCCATAAGCCTAGGCTAATGATCAGACAAGAAACAGGAAGTGGGCTGTATAAGGTATTTACTGGCAGGAAAAAAAATGTTTTACTATCCAAAGTTAAAACAACAAGGGCAGAGGATTTAATAGATGGAAAGATGAAAAAATGACTGAAGGTCCGCTTTAAGGCCAACTGTGATACACTTTTCACATCCGCACTACCTATGACTGCCACTAGAGGGAGACTCCAATCCAATCTTGCTGGCTGGGCACACACAGGCAAGATACAAATCTTACGGGCAATCTGGTGCACTTCTAAATTTTGGGGAGCAGATTAGCAATTAGCACACACTTTCAGGATTCCTCCAGCTATTCTACGAGCTAAAACCCTTGATCACTCTTCCCACTGTCCATACACACATACCCCCACACAAGACACGCACACAACAGAGGCTTGCCACCACCTAGCAGTTTGTCCACAGTCCAGTCTGCTAGGCAACCATACACCCACAGATCTCCATCTGGCAGATCCGATAGCTAACACTCTGCATACAATCTGCCAATACAAAGTACAATTTAGCAAGGAACTTAGACCGAGCAAATACTACAATGCAACAATCTCTCCAGGGATAGGAGTCCTAGCTTAGTACACAGAAGCCACTTATTAATTCTATAATTTAAAGGGGTTGTAAAGGTTTGGATTTTGTTTTAATAACAAACATGTCATACTTACTTCTTCTGTGCAAGGGTTTTGCCCAGATCCTCTTCTTCTGGGGTCCCCCAGCGGTGCTCCTGGCTCCTCCTCTTCTCGAGTGCCCCCTCAGAGAAGCGCTTTCCCTGGGGGCACTTGTGCGGGCGCTGCTGCATCCAGTGACACAGACAGCAGAACTCGGTCACACATCTTGCTCCCGCATCACTGGATTTGAATGACAGCAGCGGGAGCCAATGGCTTCTGCTGCTATCAATCTATTCTATGAGGACCCAAGACAGCGGCTGGAGCTGGTGTGCTCGTTCTCGGCACTGGAACGATTGGGTTCAGGTAAGTAAAAAGGGGTCTCTGGTGCACTACAGGAGGTTTCTCACCTAAATGCATAGAATACAAGAAATCTTGAGGGTTTACAACCCCTTTAAAATCCCGAAAGTGGGCAGTGCATAAAATATATACAAAGAAAAAGTACATACACAGTTGGCTATTCACTATGAAATAAAACATAAATAAAACTTTTTCCAAGATTTATTCTGTGATAGGAGCATGTCAGAAACATCTGTAATCCACCAGTTACACCGACTCCACATAAATCACACCATCCATAACCTCAATTTATTGGAATATGGATGTAGACTTTAGCCCTGGCCAATCAACCCTGGGGGTGTTCCCTTCCCAGCCCACAGGACGGTTCTGTGTTCTGAAGTGACCAGAGTTAAAGAGGAAGTAAACCCTGCTGGGGTTTACTTCCTCTATATTCCCCTGCAAAGAAGAAGCATAATGGGCAACTGTGCATCACATAGTAGCCCATTATGTGTCACTTACCTGCAAACGAAGCCTGCGACGTCCAGCGATGTCCCCTGTGCTGGCAGCGTCCATCTTCTGCCCCTCTTCCTTCCGGGGCCGCGACTTCGCCTCTGCGACCGGCCGGAGTCGCGTGACGTCACTTTCGTGCATGCCGCCAGTCACGGCACGATCCGTTTCTTCACTGTGCATGTGCCGAAATGACATTGGCACACCTAGTACACTGCATATCTCCTGAACCGTGCACTTTTAGGAGAAATGCAGGGCACTTACAGGTAAACCTTATTATAGACTTACCTGTAGGTTAAAGTGGTTGTCAAGGGTTGAGAACCACTTTAAATGGGCCAAGAATGGGTCTGATGACTGGGTTGAGAAAAGGGATTTTATTAAAACTTACTGTAAAATCCTTTTCTCCGAGTTCACTGACAGATGCAGCTCTCCATTACGTGTGGGGTTTTATGCTGGTCTCACTAGGAGTTAACTAGGCAGGGAAAAGAAACAGCTGGCCCCTCCCATGGGGGCTGTCCTCTCTTCCCACATAAAACCCCCTCATAGCATAGCTCTTCAGTTTGTACACAAGCCGTACCATAACAGAGCACAGAGGGGTGGGTGCTGCATCTGTCAGTGAACTCGGAGAAAAGGATTTTACGGTAAGTTTTAATAAAATCCCTTTTTCTCCTATCGTTCACTGACAGACGCAGCTCTCCATTACGTGTGGGGATGTCCCCAAGCTGTGTCAAAAAGAGGGGTGGGTAAACACTAACAACAGTACCCAACTGAACCTCTAAGGAGGCGCCAGACGTGCCTACGCTGCCGCCTCCAAAACTTTGCGGCCCAAAGCAGCATCCGAAGATGCAAACACATCAACTTTATAAAACTTAGTGAAAGTGTGAACCGAGGCCCAAGTGGCCGCCTTGCACACCTGTGACACCGAAGCCTGGTGTCTAAAAGCCCAGGAAGTGCTAACAGCCCTGGGTAGAATGAGCCGTGACTGGAAAAGGGGGGACCTCGCCCCAAACAGAATTCGCATGGTTCACGGTTTTTCTAATCCAACGAGAAATCGTAGCCGACGAGGCCGCCAACACTTTGCGTGGACCCTCCGGCAGCACAAACAAAGCATCAGCTTTTCGAAAAAAAGGCTGTAGCAGCCAAGTACCCTCGTAAGGCCCTCACCATGTCCAAAGTATGCAACTCAAACTCCTTTGGATGCGATGGATGAGGGCACAATGAAGGAAGAACAACATCCTCATTAATGTGAAAGGAGGAGACCACCTTCGGAAGGAAGGAGAGGGTCGCAAGACCGCATTATCGTTATGCATGACTAAGTAGGGAGACTTGCACGATAGTGCTGCTAATTCAGACACCCGTCTGGCGGAAGTGATGGCAACTAAAAAGGCCACCTTCTGCGACAGCAGTTGTAAGGAAATCTCCCTGATATTCTCATAAGGTGGTTTCTGAAGAACAGAAAGCACCAAATGCAGATACCACGGAGCCTTGGAGCCTTCACCCCATGCGCCACGTGTCGCAAACCCTGTACAAAGGTACGAATCAACGAGTGCGAAGCTAAAGGTCTCTGAAAGAGAATCGCCAGAGCCGATATCTGGCCCTTGAGGGTACTCAAAGCCAGTTTTTGTTCAGGCCCTGCTGCAAAAAAGTCAGGACCCTAGACACGACATAAGAGCGAGGGTTATAACCCTCCGCCTTGCACCAAGCTATACAAGCCTTCCAGGTGCAGAGATAAATCTTGCGAGAATTACACTTGCAAGCTTTTAACAAAGTAGGGATCACGGAGTTGGCGACTCCCCTATCTCTTAGCACCTGGGACTCAATAGCCACAAAACAGGACAGCAATTCCCCTGAAGGGAAGCCAGGTCAACTCCTTGCAAACTAGGCGTTGAAACTGGAGAGCTATGCTATGAGGGGGTTTATGTAGGAAGAGAGGACAGCCCCCATGGGAGGGGCCAGCTGTTTCTTTTCCCTGCCTAGTTAACTCCTAGTGAGACCAGCATAAAACCCCACAAAGTCATGAAGAGCTGCGTCTGTCAGTGAATGATAGGAGAAATAGGATTTTCAACACCAGCATGTCAGTTCGATCGCAACAAGACCAATCACTGCTTGGATGTCACGGACAGGTGCCAGATAAAGGTTTTGGGGATTTCTATTGAATTCTGCATATGCTGTGAATACAGTTTTATATGTACACATACCCAAAATGTGTATGATCAGAAGGAATTATTTTAGTCTCCCCGCAACTAATATTTTAGCTTTTGTGAGAGATGAAAATATATTCCTCTGATCTTTAACTACTGTAAATCAATGGTCGGCAGACATTTGGCAGCATCCCCTGCTGGGCCTACAGACAAATTGGCTAGATCCATCCTTTGAGGCTTCAGGAAGGTGACAAATCATATTGGCACCTAATATGGCACCATTTGTCTACTGAATTAAGAGACTATGGTGTCTTTAACAGGTTCCCCACCGCGCGCCGTCTTTTCACGGCGGCAGTCGGGGAGCCCTGCGCGAATCGCCGTAAATAAGCGGCGATCTGCATTTGGCCACCAGGGGGTGTCCGCCGGGGAGCCGCGATGCGCGGCTACAGGGAAAGAACGGGGAACCGCCGATGTAAACACGGCGGTTCCCCACTCTGTCAGTGGGGCATGAGAGATCTACTGATCCCTGTCACTGGAATCAGTTAGATCTCTCATGCCCATGTTAGCCCAACCCCCCCACAGTAAGAACACACCCAGGGAACACAATTAACCCCTAGCTCTCCCCCTGCAGGTTAACCCCTTCACTGCCAATGACATTTATACAGTAATCAGTGGACATTTAAATTTCTGATCGCTGAATAAATGTCATTGGTCCCAAAAAAGTGTCAAAAATGTTCCGACACGTCTGCCCCCAATATCGCATTACCGCTAAAAATCGCAGATTGCCGCCATTAATAGTAAAAAATAAAAAAAAATAAAAACCCCAGAAATGAATTCTCACCATCCGTAAACGCGGCCACTTTTGCGCAAACCAATCAATAAACGCCGATTGCAATTTTTTTTATCGCAAATATGAGGAATTATATAAATCGGCCAAAAACTGTGAAAAAAAATGTTTTTTTATATTTTTTTTTTGGATTTGAATTTTAGCAAAAAGTAAGAAATTTGGGTTTTTTTGCAAAATGGTCGCTCTTCTTTTGTTTATAGCGGTGATCAGAAATAACGCAGAGGTGATCAAATACCACCAAAAGAAAACTCTATTTGTGGGAAAAAAAGGACGCAAATTTAGTTTGGGTACAACGTCACACGACCGCGCAATTGTCAGTTAAAGCGACGCAGCGCCGAATCGCAAAAAGTGCTCTGGTCCTAAAGTGTGAAATCCTTCCGGGGCTGAAGTGGTTAAAGTGATACTAAACACACACTGTTTAATTTACATTGTCCCTTCTCATTCTGTATGTGGTAGAGCTGCACGATTAATCGTATTAAAATCGCAATCACGATCCACCCCCCCCCCTGCGATCTCTATCAGGCGTTACCGCAATTTTTAGTGCAGTTAATGGGGTCCGACTTGCGGAGCGACTCAGCGACTTGACTGTAATAAAAGTCAATGCAAGTCGCCTGAAGTCTTTTCTAAGTCGGAGCGACCTGAGTCTCTGGGGAGACTGCCAAGTCTGGGCAGAGAGCCAAGTTCTGAAGTCACCATTGATAAAGACGCTAGAAGAGATACAATGTTAATTACTTCAAAGGAATGAACTCCCGTGTATAGAAGATGTTTGGTTTAACCATTTAAAGACTAAATCTTTTCTAATTTGCTGCTTACAAATAAAAGCCAGTATTTTGTGCCAGAAAATGACTTAGAACCCCCAAACATTATATATTTTTTTTTAGCAGAGACCCTAGAGAATAAGATGGCGGTTGTTGCAATATTTTATGTCACACTGTATTTGCGCAGCGGTCTTTTAAAGGCAATTTTTTTTGGAAAAATGACCCTTTCAAAAAACTAAACAGTGCTGTTAGCCCAATTTTTTTGTATATGTAAGATGTTATGCCGCAAGAATCGTGATCTTTATTCTAAGCAAAAAAAATTGTGATTCTCATTTTGGCCAGAATCGTGCAGCTCTAGTATGTGGATGATGGCACTGTAATTATTGTAATAAAAAACATCTCAGTACCTTTTTCCTAATCGATATACAGCTGTCACATGACCGAGCTCTCTCCCAGCCTGTCTGCAGGGAAACATAAGCAGGAGGAGCTTCTACTCCTCTGCTACTGGTCACATGATCAACATAAAAAAAGTGAAGGCACACAATGAGTTGGTGCTAGTTCACACCAGATGCAATTCTGTGCGCTTTTTTCTGCACTAAAATGCATGCACTGTGTTTTCCATGTATTCCAATGGCTCTAGTTCACACCAGTGCAGTCAGTTTCCGGTCAGTTTCCGGTGTAGAGCATATAGTTCACACCAGTGCAGTCAGTTTCTGGTCCGTTTCCAGTGCAGAAAAAATGTAGAGCATGCTACATTTTTTCTGCACAGAACTGTACTGGAACATAGCAAATTGTGTTCACACCACCCGCAGTTGCAGTGCGTTTTTGATACAATTTGCTGTTCCAGCACAGTTCTGTGCAGAAAAAATGCAGCATGCTCTACATTTTTTCTGCATTGGAAAGGGACCAGAAACTGACTGCACTGGTGTGAACTATATGCTCTACACCGGAAACTGACTGCACTAGTGTGAACTTTATGCTCTAGACCGGAAACGGACCAGAAACTGACCGCACTAGGGTGAACAACATGCTCTACACCGGAAACTGACTGCACTAGGGTGAACTATATGCTCTACACCGGAAACTGACTGCACTAGGGTGAACTATATGCTCTACACCGGAAACTGACTATACTAGTGTAAACTATATGCTCTACACCGGAAACTGACCGGAAACTGACTGTACTAGTGTAAACTATATGCTCTACACCGGAAACTGACTGTACTAGTGTAAACTATATGCTCTACACCGGAAACTGACCGGAAACTGACTGTACTAGTGTAAACTATATGCTCTACACCGGAAACTGACTGCACTAGGGTGAACTATATGCTCTGCATCGGAAACTGACTGCACTAGGGTGAATTATATGCTCTACACCGGAAACTGACTGCACTAGGGTGAACTATATGCTCTACACCGGAAACTGACTGTACTAGTGTAAACGATATGCTCTACACCGGAAACTGACCGGAAACTGACTGTACTAGTGTAAACTATATGCTCTACACCGGAAACTGACTGCACTAGGGTGAACTATATGATCTACACTGGAAACTGACTGCACTAGTGTAAACGATATGCTCTACACCGGAAACTGACTGCACTAGTGTAAACTATATGCTCTACACCGGAAACTGACTGCACTAGGGTGAACTATATGATCTACACTGGAAACTGACTGCACTAGGGTGAACTATATGCTCTACACCAGAAACTGACCGGAAACTGACTGCAATGGTGTGACCTAAAGCCATTGGAATAAATGGAAAACACTGTGCATGCATTTTAGTGCAGAAAAAAAGCGCACGGAACTGCATCTGGTGTGAATTAGCTCTCAAAGTGATTGTAAAGTCTCCCTTTTTTTTTTTTTTTTTTTTAATAACAAACATGTTATACTTACCCCCTCTGTGCAATGGATTTGCACAGAGCAGCCTGGATCCTCCTCTTCTCAGGTGCCTCTTTGCTGCTCCTGGCCTCTCCCTCCTATCGATTGCCCCCTCAGCCAGCAGCTTGCTATGGGGGCACCTGAGCTGAGACAAAGCTTCGTGTATCCATTCAGACACGGAGCCCAGCCCCGGCCCTGCCCCCTCCCTCCGCTGATTGGCTGGCTAACAGTCGCAGGAGCCAATGGCACCGCTGCTGTGTCTCAGCCAATCAGGAGGAGTGTTCCAGATGGCTTAGACACCCATGGACATCGCTGGAGAGAGAAGGAGATCAGGTAAGTAATTAGGGGGTGCTGGAGAGGCTGTTACACACAGAATGTTTTTTATCTTAATGCATAGAATGCATTAAGATAAAAAACCTTCTGCCTTTACAACTCCTTTAAGTCCAAGTAGGTGCATGACATTTCCTGAACTTCTCTCTATTATTTATATCTGACGGTTCATGGCTCTGCCAGAACATATACTAACACTGGGGGCTGCTGCCCATTCAGAGAAGACATTGTATTTTGTAAATGAGTTCACATAATCCAAAGACTTCTGTGATTGGGCAGGAGGAGGGGAGAGGCGGGCATAGCAGCTGCACCAACTCTAATGTTGAACATGCTTAGACATGAAGCTTCAGTGTTGGGCTCCCAGAAATACAAAGATAGCATAAGACTGTCAGATGTAAATAATAGAGATAAGCCAAGGAGATGTCATGCACCTCCTTGGACTTAACTCATAGTATGCCTTCATATTTTTTTTTTACAAAGGAGCTAAATTCCTGGAATTCAGCTTTAACAAGCATTTCAGTACAAATCTCAGCAAGAACTGTTTTCTCTTTTGCTATACAAAGGGGAAATACTTTGCTGCTGTTTGTGCTCCAACATTAAAAATTAAAATAACACACAACTCGTGAGGAAACATTACAGTGGGAGGGAGATGCTAAAAAGTACAGGGAGATCCCTCATAGAGAGAACAAACAAACCTGAACCTCTTTTAAATCGATCTGTATTGCAGTAAAAGATAGCAGGCCGATCTGTACCTAGCTGAGCAACGCAAGGTAGCAGCAATCAGCTTGCTGGAGAAAACAATGTACTTGTATACGTTTGTTGCCCTCTAGTGTTTGTTTTATTACTCAGGGTTTAAATCCTTTCGTTACTGGGGCTTTTTTCATTTTTCGCACGCACATTAAAATGTGCATTTTTAAAGATATGTATGGGCAAAGCTTTTTCGGTCATACTTCTCTTGTGGGTCATAGAAGTGCACTTACTTTTTCACTCCTGTGAACAAGAATCACCCAACAGCAGGCGTCACAAAGCTCTGCTCCAGGCTCTAGAAGGATTCTGACCGTAGTGTCGGGATCCACTCGGATGCCTAATCAGCAGGTGCCTAAGGCCTCATTTACACTGCTGCTGGTAAACGGACGTTTAGAGGCATTTGGGCATTTTTTTCAGCTGCCCCTGAACTCTCCTCTATGCTATCTTATCAGTACATTTACACAGGGTTGTTTAAGGTATTTATTTTCCAGGCAGTTGAGTTTAGAAGCTTTTTTGGAACGCAAAAAAACGGGTTCAGACACCAGTTCAGAGGCATTTGAAACCCCAAACAGCTTGTAAACGCACCTAAATGCGGTAACTCAGGCGTTTCCATTTTAAAAAGAGAAAAAAAAATTGTAAAAAACGCTTTTAGACAGGAACGCGGAAAAATGGCGCTAACCGTGGCATGCAAAACCCGGCAAAATGGCCATTTTAGACACCGGCAGCTGTCAAAAAAAAATCGTTCAAAGGAGGTTGAAATAGCGTCCCGTGTAAATGGAGCCTTAGTGTCTCAGCACGCTGCTGAGAGGCTGTGCCAGCTGCTCCCATCCCTCTCCTCCCCAGTGCTCCAGTGAATGCTGGAGGGGCAGAGTAGAGAGCGGCGACTGACAGCAACCGCTCTCTGCTCAGAACTGTCTGAGAACTGAGCCATCAGAGGTCATGTGATCACTCAGTTATTGGGCTTAGAGCTGGCAGAGAAGAGCTGCAGCATTGATGGGAGTATGTATGCTATTTTAAGTACCCTTTATACTTTTCCTTTATGATCTCCCAAAATAATATATATTTTATGAAAGTAGAGGGCCTGGAGTATAAAAAAGGGATTTATTAAAACTTACCGTAAAATTATTTTCTCTGAGTTCACTGACAGACGCAGCCCTCTTGGACATGTGGGGTTATATGCACATCCTACTAGCAGTTAACTAGGCAAAAAGAAAGAAAGCAAGCTGGCCCCTCCCAGGGGGCCGTCCTCTCTCTCCCATATAACCCCCCTGCTCTGCTTAGCATATCAGTTCGTAACAAGCCGTACAAACACAACGCAGAGGGGCGGGTGCTGAGTCTGTCAGTGAACTCAGAGAAAAGGATTTTATGGTAAGTTTTAATAAAATCCCTTTTTCTCCTACGTTCACTGACAGACGCAGCCCTTCATTAGACAAGTGGGGATGTCCCAAAGCAGTGTCAGAAAAGAGGGGTGGGTAAACGACAACAACTGTACCCAACAGAAACCTCTCAGGAGGTGCCAGCCGCGCCTACACTGCCGCCTGTAAAACTTTGCGGCCAAAAGTAGCATCCGAAGATGCTGACACATCAACTTTATAAAACTTAGTGAATGTGTGCACCGAAGCCCAAGTAGCAGCCTTGCACACCTGTGACACCGAGGCCTGGTGTCTGAAAGCCCAGGAAGTGCTAACAGCCCTGGTGGAATGAGCCGTGACTGGAAAAGGGGACACCTTGCCCCGAACAGTATACGCATGGGTCACGGTCTGTCTGATCCAACGGGAAACTGTAGCCGATGAGGCCGCCAATCCTTTGCGCGGACCGTCCGTCAGTATCAACAACGCGTCAGACTTCCGAAATGGGTCTGTCGCCGCCAAATACACCCGCAAAGCCCTCACGACATCCAATGAATGTAACTCAAATTCCTTGGGATGTGAAGGATGCGGACACAACGAAGGAAGAACAATATCTTCATTAATGTGAAAAGAAGAGACCACCTTCAGTAAAAATTAAGGAGACGGGCGCAAGACTGCCTTGTCCTTGTGAAGGACCAAGTAAGGAAACTTGCAGGACAACGCTGCCAACTCAGACACCCGTCTAGCGGATGTAATGGCCACCAAGAAAGCCACTTTCTGGGACAGCAATTGTAAGGGAATATCCCTGATCTTCTCATATGGTGGCCTCTGCAGCACAGAAAGCACCAAATTCAAATCCCACGGTGCCATAGGCGACCGTACCTGAGGAGCCACATGGCGCACACCTTGTACAAATGTACCAATCAAAGAATGTGACGCCAAAGCTCGCTGAAAAAGAATCGCCAGAGCCGAAATCTGACCCTTGAGAGTACTCAAGGCCAATTGTTTATCCAGGCCCTGCTGCAAAAAGGCCAGGACCCTGGACACAACGTAAGAGCAGGGGTTCCTCACACCAGGCAATATAGGCTTTCCAGGTGCGATGATAAATCTTGTGCGAAGTACACTTGCGTGCTTTCAGCATGGTAGGGATCACGGAGTCAGAGACACCCCTATCCCTCAACACCTGGGACTCAATAGCCAAGCCATCAAGGCCAGCGAGGGTAAAGCAGGGTGCAAGATGGGTCCCTGAGACAACAGATCTTCACGCAGCGGAAGGCGCCAGGAAATATCTGCCACCATTCGCACCACGTCGGCGTACCACGGACGCCGAGGCCAATCCGGAGCCACCAGGATCATTGGAATCCCCTCCGCCTCCACCCTGCGCAGTAGCCGTGGTAGAAGCTTGATGGGAGGATAGACGTACAGAAGATGATACCGACCCTAAGGCGCTACCAGCGCGTCCATGGCGACCGCCAACGGGTCCCCCGTCCTGCACACAAAAGGTTTTACTTTGTGGTTGAACCGAGACGCCATGAGGTCCACATCTGGCGTGCCCCACTTGTGGCAAATCTGGCTGAACACTTCTGGATGTAGGGACCATTCCCGCTGATCCAGCGTCTGGTGACTGAGGAAGTCCGCCTGCCAATTCTCTACGCCCGGAATGTGGGTGGCGGAGATCGCCGGCACGTAAAGTTCTGCCCAGCACAGAATGAGAGCCGCTTCCGCAGCTGCTGTCGAGCTCCTCGTTCCGCCCTGATGATTCACATATGCCACTGCCGTGGCATTGTCCGACTGAACCCGAACCGGGAGGTCGTGCAACCTTTCCGTCCAGTGGGCGAGACAGAGCCTGATCGCCCTCAGCTCCAGCACATTGATCGGAAGGCGAGATTCCTGCGCCGACCAGCGATCCTGCGCAGACAACTGCCCCAGGACCCCCCCCCCCAGCCCGATAGGCTGGCGTCCGTCGTGACTATCGATCAATTCAGGGAAAGAAAAGACTTCCCCAACATTAAGGCCGGGGCCCGAAGCCACCATGTCAACGACCCTCTGGTCTGAGAATCCAATCTGATCAACTGGTCTAGGGACAGTGGGGACTTGTCCCACCGAAACAGAATCGCTCGCTGAAGGAGCTGAGTGTGACTCTGGGCTTAGGGCACCGCCTCAAAGGCTGAAACCATGAGCCCCAACACCCGCATACAAAACCGTAAGGAAGACCACCGGCGTGACAGCAGGGTTCGCACCGCTGCTTGCAGTGTCAGTAACTTGGCCGGAGGTAGGAACACCTTCGCCTGCTCCATGTCCAGAATCAGACCCAGATATTCCAGGCGACAGGACGGCGACACTGTCGACTTCTGCAGATTGATTAGCCATTAACCAAAGTCCTACAACGAGGTCATGGTGATAGCTACATTCTCCTCCAGAGCCGAAGCAGACTCTGCTCTCAAGAGCAGATCGTCGAGGTATGCTACCACCGCAATGCCCCTCTGCCTCAGTAGCGCCAGCACTGGGGCCACCAGCTTGGTGAACACTTGAGGAGCCGAGGCCAGACTGAAGGGAAGTGCCAGGAATTGGTAGTGAAGATCTCCCACCGCAAAGCGCAGAAAGCGCTGGTGCCAGAGACAAATGGGGACGTGGAGATACGCGTCCCTGATATCCAGGGACGCCATGAAGTCCACTTGGTGCAGGGTGGCCACAACCGAACGGACAGATTCCATCTGCAATTTTCGCGCTCTCACAAAGTGGTTTAACGCCTTTAGGTCCAGAACTGGCCTGACCCCCCCCCCCTTTTTTGGGGACCACGAATAGGTTCGAGTAGAAACCGTGAAACCTCTCCAACTGAGGTACTGGCACAATCACCCCCTGGTCAGAGAGTGCCTGAACAGCCCTTAAGTGGGCCTCCCGACGCCCCTGAGGGAGTCTCAAGTTCGATGGGAAGAACCTGTCTGGGGGTAGAGTGCTGAACTCTATTCTGTACCCGGAGGACACCCCTTCCTGCACCCAACGGTCGGAAATGCGGGCAGTCCACCTGTCTGCGAACCCCAGAAGACGTCCCCCCACCCGAAGGTTGGGTGGGGGCAACCCATCATGCAGAGGAGGGCTTGTCCTCTGTATTTTCGTTCTTGCATGTCAGGCACGCTTCCCGGTCCCTGCGGCAGGCTTGCCGGGCCTCGACCCCTTGTCCACTGCGCCAGGGGCACGAAAAAACCTCTTCTGACCTGAAGAAACAGGTCCCTGCTTGCGGCGGAACTCCCGCCGCCTGGGCTCTGGAAGGGAAGTACTCTTCCCCCCAGTGAAATCCTTGATGATTTCATCCAACTGTGGCCCAAAGAGACGGCCACCCTGAAAGGGAAGTTCCGCAAGACCTTTTTTAGACGCGTGGTCACCCAACCACAAGAGTAACCAAAGAACTCGTCTGATAATGACTGCAAAAACAGACATCTTAGACAACATGGGAAGCAGGTCCAGAGCTGCATTACACAGGTACCGAATACCCTTAAACAAATGGTCTGCCTTCTGCGACGCTTCCAGCGTCCTGCCGCAGTCCAAATGATTCTGCAGCTCTGCCATACATTCAGACAGATATTGCGCCGCCAGGGCTGGCCGCATGGCTGATCCTGCCAATAGGAAAAGTGCCTTGGACATTGCCTCCGTCCGCCTATCAGCTGGGTCCTTAAACGAGGGGGACCCTTCCAACGGAATGATTGTTGCCTTGTTCAGGGGAGCCACCGGAGGGTCCACTGTGGGGGACGCCCACTTCTTCACGAAACTATCCTCAAAGGGATAGCGTATAGCGAAGCGTTTAGGTAGGGCGAAGGAATTCTGCGGACGCTGCCATTCCTGATAGACCAGGTGGTCAAAAAATGTATCATAAGGATAAGCCTTGGGCGACCTAGGTGGCCTAGCAAACATATGCGGACGTTTGCGACTCCCCTGCCTGGTCCAGTCGCAAGGACGCACGGATATTAAAAATCAGTGCGGCACCAGCGCTTTTTCGCGTGCAACCGAAGCCCCCTGGTCCTCTTCGTTGTCCGATGGTACCAGCTCACCCTCTGAGAGTTCCACGGGGGTCCCCGTGACCCCCGAAGCCATTTCTGGTTCGGATTCGTCCCCTGAGGAACAAGGGGGAGGCAGGCGTTTTTTAGGGGCCCCCAGAGCATTGCTCGGTCCCACCCGGGGAAGAAATTCCCCAAAATCTGCCCTCAGCTGTTCCAGGGACACCAGGGCCCCCAGCGCAGGCTGCGCTGCCGCTGACTCCTCCTCAGAAGGGCCTGCAGGATCGACTGCCATCGCACCACCGAAACTGACAGTCACATTTAGAAAAAAATGATCTGACACCCCCACAAAGCAGCCCCACCGCCGCCCCACAGAATGCCAGGGAGACCCCAGGAGGACTGCATCCCCCGCTACCACACCCCAGGGAGAGTCCAGCTATACTTGCTGTTTTGTGCCCACAGAAACTGCTCCCAGCAGGAGTGCATAAAGGACCGCCAGAAGAAGCACCGTCTGTAGTCAGCCACACTGTCCCATGTGAAAAGGAAAGTAAAATGGCAGCAGCACGTTTTACACTGCTCCAGGGACATCCAATATGGCCGCCGAGATCATCCACAAGAGGCCAAAGCCTGTGTGCAGACGGCGAATACAGCAAAATGGCTGCTGCTGGCACTAGAGGGAAACCCTCAGTAAAATGGCCGCAGCTACGGCAAAATGGCAGCGGATTGCCACATGACGGTAAAAAAACGCACAGATGCGGATTTAAATGGGGTGCGGAGCGGGGGGGTGGAGGTGAGGGAGGGGGGCGAGGACACCCAGGAGAAGACTAGCCCAGCGACCACCCTCCACCGGCCGGCCAGAAAATCGCTGAAGTACGCCCAGCACCCCCCCTCCGTACCCCTAGGGGGGAAAGAGGGAGTCACTCACCACTGCGACGGGCGTAGCGGGTAGCCACCCGGTCACAGACCTTCCTTCCCATCCAGAAAGGGATGCTGCAGGCCAAAGCCCCTGGACAGGCACCGAGTCCAGTCACCCGGCCTAAGTGGGGGTCACCCACTGGCCACCCGCACAGAACGGGCATGATGCGGCGGGTCACAGCACAGGACTAGCTCGCATCGGTCGGCCGTGCTGGGGAAAGTGCAGGATTCTAATTATCCTCTATGCCCCAGCCGGCTTCTTGATAGCAGTCTTCATCAGATAGCTTGAAAAAAATAATAAAGCGGTAGCAAAAAATATAAACCGCAGGTCCCATAAGGGAGCCAGGTCTAACTCCTTGCACTAGGCATAGAAAAACTGATATGCTAAGCAGAGCAGGGGGGTTATATGGGAGAGAGAGGACGGCCCCCTGGGAGGGGCCAGCTTGCTTTCTTTCTTTTTGCCTAGTTAACTGCTAGTAGGATGTGCATATAACCCACTTGTCAAAGAGGGCTGCATCTGTCAGTGAATGTAAGAGAAAGCTAGCAATATTTGCACAACTGCTTATCAAACCTGTATTTTCAGTTTTTAAAAAAACACGCTAAAATTAATTTTATTGCACACAAACACAATAAAATCCCAATTTTTATGCAAAATATAAAGTGGTAATAAACTCAAAATCAAACATTTATTATATTGCAGCTTACCAATTCTTAGATGTGATGGCTGCATTATACATTGGATATAAAAAGTCTACACACCCCTGTTAAAATGTCAGCTGTCAGATGTAAAAAAATGAGACAAAGATAATTTTAGAACTTTTTCCACCTTTAATGTGATCTATAAACTGTACAACTCAGTTGAAAAAACAAGCTGGCATGTTTTAGGGGGGAGAGGTAAAAAAAAAATAATAATAAATAATGTGGTTGCATAAGTGTGCACACCCTCTTATAACTGGGGATGTAGCTGTTTTCAGAATTAGCCTAGGTTTCCACTATTGCGACCCCAAAGTCGCGCAATTTAGAGTGTGACTTTGAGTGCCACTTTGATCCAACTTTACATTCTCTGGATCAAACTTGCATCAAAAGTCGGAATAAAGTAGTGCAAGAACCTGTTTTGGAGTCGCACCAATTTGAACGGGGACCATTGAAATACATAGATTTTGTCTTGTCATGCGACTTCACAAGTGTCAAGTCGCACAACAACTCGCAGTAGTGGAAACAGAGCCTTAAGCAATCACATTCAAACTCATGTTAAATAGGAGTCAGTGCACACCTGCCATCATTTAGTGCCTCTGATTAACCCCAAATAAAGTTCAGCTGTTCTAGTAGGTCTTTCCTGACATTTTCTTAGTCGCATCCTACAGCAAAAGCCATGGTCCGCAGAGAGCTTCCAAAGCACCATCTCACTGTTAAAAGGTATGAGTCAGGAGAAGGGTACAAAAGAATTTCCAAGGCATTAGATCAGGCCTCGACAAGCCCCAGGCGTAAGGTCCCCATGGCGACCAGAAATCGCGTCCTGGCGAGTGACAGCCGTTCCTTCTCTCACTATCTTAAAGCGGAGTTCCACTCGTTTTTTGGTTTATTAAAAGTCAGCAGCTACAAAAAGTGTAGCTGCTGACTTTTAATAAACAGTAACTTAACTGTCTCACGGTCCATCGATGGCTGCACCCGAAGCCTCGTTCGTGCCCCCCTCCTCCCTGCGGCGCCGTCATTGGAAATGTGGGCACCGGCTGTGGCTTCACAGCCGGGCACGCACTGTACATGCGCGAGTCGTGCTGCGCGTTCCTAGTAGCCAGGCAATCTTCTGGGACTTGTGACGTGTCCCAGAAGATTGCCAGGAGGGAGGGGTCGTCTAGGGGGAGAGGAGGAGTCGCCTAGGCGGCCCAGAAACGGAAGGTGGAAGAGGGACAGGAAGTACCTCTGAAAACCGGGTACACACTCCCTCCCCCAAAAAAATACAAATGTGACATGTAAGGGGGCGATGAGTGCTTAAAGCGGAAGTTCCATTTTTGGGTGGAACTCCGCTTTCAAACACTGTGTCTCAGATTCAGCGAGAGCCATTCTCTAATCTAACAGCTGTTAAACTTGGCAAGCTGCCCAGGATATTTGTTTACACTTAGGAAGAAAAAAAAAAACAATGTATCTTCTCCTTCTTTCACAGGAATTATCTCCGGGCTGTATGAGGAAAGTTTAACCATCTAAAGCAGGGGTGTCAAACTCAACTTCATTGAGGGCCGCGTCAGCATTATGATTGCCCTCAAAGGGCCGGTTATATCTGTAATACTGGATGTCCAGAGTATCCCACCCCCCTTACATCAGATGTCCCTTGCATCAAAGTGCACCCCCTTACCTTGTGTTGCTGCTGGGAAGAAGCTGGGGGTGGAACTGGAAAGCAGAAAGTGCAGGGTCTGTAGGAGGACTGGAGCTCTACTGCAGCTCTGAGAGGTGCGAGGGCCACATAAAATGGCCTGGAGGGCCGGATTCGGCCCGCGGGCCTTGTGTTTGACACATGTGATCTAAAGGCTAAACCTTTTCTGACATTTGTGGCTTACAAGTAAAAATCCAGTAATCCCCAAACACTATATATTTTCTTTTAGCAGAGACCCTAGAGAATAATATGACGGTTGTTGCAATATTTTATGTCACACGGCATTTGCGCAGCGGTCTTTGAAACGCAATTTTTTGGAAAAAATACACTTTAATAAATAATAATAATAAAAAATAAAAAAAAGAAACAGTAAAGTTAGCCCATTTTTTTGTGAAAAATGTGAAAGATGATGTTACACCGCGAGAAACGTGATCTTTATTCTAAGCAACAAAATTGTGATAAAGCCCTGTGTACCATCAACAATTACCACTCTTTATGTGCAGCTGGGCTCCAGGATTTCATGGTGACCGGAAACCCACCAGTGCAATGAAAAGTCACCGTGGGGGACACACATGTAGGCAGGAAGTGGCTGCAAAGAGGCAGCAGAAGATCAGCAGCATTGGAATACTTTTCTCCTTTTTGTATTTCATTTAAAATGTCACTAAGGCTTCATTTAGATGTGCAATTGGGTTGTAAAAGTGTGTAGTAGAGACATGTTTTTGCCACCCACCAATGGCCTCCCTTAAGCTCCATTAGGCAGCAGATGAGGACATTTTACATGCCGCAGTCACCATGCATTCGGGATAATAAGGAGTTTCCCCCATAACAGATTTTTTAGTGTCACTCTTTCTGGCCAACCTATAACCCTGAAGTAACGGTGTTACGTTGGAGTTATTGACTGGCTGCTCTGCTGTGAGTAACTTAGGGTAAGGGGGGGGCAAATGATTTGCCTTACCCCAGGCGCTGACAACCCAACACTACACTAAAAATACTGGCTCCTAACTTTTTTAGCTGGCTCCTAGATTCAAAGCAAATTTGTCAAGCCCTGCATTAGATATACCATGGAATACAGTAAAGACAGTGATCATCAAGTGGAGAAAATATGGCACATCAATATCATTACCAAGAACTAGGCTTGCACCGATACCGCTTTTTTGTCACCGAGTACCGATACTTTAACTTAGGTAAATCGCAGATAACGATTACCGATGCCTATTTTTTGGTCATGTGACCAGTTTTTAAAGGGAATGAAGATTTCTGTTAGTTTTCCTTATGAAATAAATAATTGGAACTCCAATAGATGTATGCAACAAATAAAATGCTTTTATTTGCTTGTCAAAAAGTTCTGAAAGCTCAAATTACACAGGTACAGGAGACCGTCAGAGACTGCAGGCTTGGCACAGGAGACCGTCAGAGACTGCAGACCTGGTACAGGAGACCATCAGAGACTGCAGGCCTGGTACAGGAGACCGTCAGAGACTGCAGGCTTGGCACAGGAGACCGTCAGAGACTGCAGACCTGGTACAGGAGACCATCAGAGACTGCAGGCTTGGTACAGGAGACCGTCAGAGACTGCAGACCTGGTACAGGAGACCATCAGAGACTGCAGGCCTGGTACAGGAGACCGTCAGAGACTGCAGGCCTGGTACAGGAGACCATCAGAAACTGCAGGCCTGGTACAAGAGACCGTCAGAAACTGCAGGCCTAGTACAGGAGACCGTCAGAAACTGCAGGCCTGGTACAGGAGACCGTCAGAAACTGCAGGCCTGGTACAGGAGACCGTCAGAAACTGCAGGCCTGGTACAGGAGACCATCAGAGACTGTGGGCCTGGTACAAGAGTCCATCAGAGACTGCAGGCCTGGTACAGGAGACCGTCAGGGACTGCAGGCCTGGTACAGGAGACCATCAGAGACTGCAGGCCTGGTACAGGAGACCTTCAGAGACTGCAGGCCTGGTACAGGAGACCTTCAGAGACTGCAGGGCCTGGTACAGGAGACCTTCAGAGACTGCAGACCTGGTACAGAAGACAGAGACTGCAGGCCTGGTATAGGAGACCATCAGAGACTGCAGGCCTGGTACAGGAGACCGCCAGAGACTGCAGGCCTGGTGCAGGAGACAGCCAGAGACTACATGGTACATTAGATAGCCAAGGACTACATGCTACAGGAGACAGCCAGAGACTGCATGGTGCAGGAGACAGTCAGAGACCGCATAGTACATTAGACAGCCAGAGACTACATGGTACATTACACAGCCAGGGACTGCATGGTACATTAGACAACCAGGGACTAAATGCAATGGTACATTAGACAGCCAGGGACTACATGCTACAGGAGACAGCTAGAGACTGCATGGTACAGGAGACAAATTGTAGCCCAGCGAAGCAATCTGCCTTTATGGGGGCGGTATCATATCTTGAACTTTGCACAAAATAAACTAGCCCAAAAAATGCCTAGATGTGAACAGAGCCTTAAGGAGCTGCAGGAATCTCAGGCAAGTACAACAATCTCCTGTATTGTTCATATGTCTGGGCTATGGGGTAGAGTGGCAAGATGGAAGCCTTTTCTTACAAAGGAAAACATCCAAGCCAGGTTAAATTTTGCAAAAACACATCTGAAGTCTCCCAAAAGTATGTGGGAAAATGTGTTATGGTCTGATGAAAGCAAGGTTAGACTTTTTGGCCATAATTCCAAAATATATGTTTGGTGCAAAAAAAAACACTGCGCATCACAAGGACCCCATACCCACCGTGAAGCATGGTGGGGGCAGCGTCATGCTTTGGGGCTGCTGTTCTTCAGCTGGAGCAGGAGCCTTAGTCAAGTTAGAGAGAAATATGAACAGTTCCAAATACCAGTCAACGTTGGCACAAAACCTTAAGGCTTCTGCTATAACATCTTTCAGCATGACAACGACCCAAAGCATACATCCAAATCAACAAAGGAATGGCTTCACCAGAAGAAGATTAAAGTTTTGGAATGGCCCAGCCAGAGCCCAGACCTGAATCCCATTGAAAATCTGTGGGGTGATCTGTAGAGGGGTGCGCACAGGAGTTACCCTCGCAATCTGACAGATTTGGAGTGTTTTTGCAAAGAATAGTGGGCAAATATTGCCAAGTCAAGATGTGCCATGCTGATAGACTCATTCCCAAAAAGACTAAGTGCTGTAATAAAATCAAATGGTGCTTCAACAAAGTATTAGTTTAACCACTTCAGCCCCGGATGGATTTGCCCCCTTCCTGACCAGAACACTTTTTGCGAGTTGGCACTGCGTCACTTTAACTTACAATTGCGCGGTTGTGCGACGTTGTACCCTAACAAAATTTATGTTTTTTTTCCCACAAATAGAGCTTTCTTTTGGTGGTATTATATATATAAACAAAGAGTGACAATTTTGAAAAAAAAAAACTTTTTTTTTTTACATTTTGCTATAATACATATCCGAAAAAAATATAAAAAACAAATTTATTCCTCAGTTTAGGCCGATATGTATTCTTCTACATATTTTTGGTAAAAAAATAAAATGCAATATGCATTGCGCAAAAGTTAATGCGTTTACAAACTATGGGAATAGATTTATGGCATTTTTATTACTATTTTTTTCTAGTAATGGCGGTGATCTGAGATTTTTAGTGGGACTGCGATATTGTGGAGGACGGTTCGGACATTTTTGACACTTTTTTGGGACCATTGACAATTATACAGCGATCAGAGCTAGTAATATTCAATGATTATTGTGTACATGTCACTGGCGGCAAAGGGGTTAACACTAAGGGGGCAATGAAGGGGTTAAATGTGCCCAAGGGAGGTGTTTCCAACTATGGGGGGAGTGTAATGACTGGGCGTGGAGAGAGATCGCTGTTTTGGATAACTGGGAACAGCAGATCTCTCTCCACTTTCCTATTAGAAGGGGGATCCCCTTCAACAGATCTCCGTTCTGGCTTTGAAAGGAGCGATGTCCGGCAGACACTGCGCCTGCCGGCCACACGCATCAACTCCAGAGACGTCCAGCGGGCGTGCATGCACGCACCCCCTACAGTCTCTTAAAGCGCCACCATACAGCTACGGCGATTTGCGCAGGAGAGCCGACCTGCCGCCGTCAAATGACAGCAGCTGGTCAGCAAGTGGTTAAAAGTGTGCACACTTATGCAACCATATTATTTGATTTTTACTTCCATCCACCTAAAAGATCTGTTTGTTGTTCAACTGAGTTGTGCAGTTTATAGGTCACATTAAGGGCTGGTTCACACCATAAAAACGCACTCCAGATCTGTTCCGGATACGTTTCTGCATGCGCGTGTTTAACGCGTTTTGGATGCGTTCCAGTGTGTTTTTGATGCATTTCCAGATGCATTCCAGGTTCTTTTTTTCTTCTTTTATACTAGGATCCAGTGCATTTTTGATGCGTTCCAGTGAGTTTTACTGTGTCAGTACAGATCAGTGCAGGAAAAATGCAGCATGTACTACTTTTTTTTTCTGGAACCCGAAAACCCTGGAACTGACTGCACTGGTGTGAACTATGCCATTGGAAGCCATATAAGCTACTGTCCATGCGTTTTTGATGCAGAACAATAAAACGCACACGATTTTACTGTGCTTATGGTGTGTTTCATAGGTCATTTGATTCAAAAACTGCATCAAAAACTTAACATGGATGCGTTCTTGCTGCGATTTCAATGCATTTCAAAGGGGAGGTGCATTTTTTTAACTGACCAAAAATGTAGCAAGCAAGCAACGGAAGCGCAACCAACCAGTGTGAAGACATACAAATAAAATTTAATGGGGTGCATTTTTCCTTAGCCAATAATAAATAAATAAAGGTGCCAATTATAAATTCATATTCATTTAATTTCATGATATTAAATAAAAAGTAAAATATAATACAATTATATATAATTAAAAACTGTCATTTTCGGGTTTCAGACAAGTGCATCCTGAATTTTTGCTTTGTGCACTGGTCCAAATCATTTGGTGGAGGGGGATTATGGTGGGGGGTCGTTTTTCAGGGGTTGAGCTTGGGCCCTTAGTTCCAGTGAAGGGAACTCTTAAAACATTTTGGACAATTTCATGCTCCCAACTTTGTGAGAACAGTTTGTGGATGGCCCATTCCTGTTCCGAAATGACTCTGCACCAGTGCACTAAGCAAGGTCTATAAAGACATGGATGAGCGAGTTTGGGATGGAGAAACTTGACTTGCCTGCACAGAGTCCTGACCCTAACCCGATAGAACACCTTTGGGATGAATTAAGGCCCATACACACAATGTGAAATTGTCATTTGCCAGCCTGTCGTCCGAAATTCTTACCATTAGTATGCTCCTGTTGACATTTTTCGTCAGACAAAAGCTGGATGTGCAGTCTATTAAATTTTTGTTGTACGACAGCGCAATGTCCGATTTTTCTTTCCATTAGTACGGTTTTCATACGAAAAAAATCGTACGACCGAGACACATGCTCAGAAAGGAAAAAAATATGCAAAACATGACGTTGAGTACATTTTCGGATTGTCCGTATGCTTTACAAAATCATGGACACACGCTTTTGTATCAGAAGCGCGGACCCTACAGACTAATGCACACACGATCCGAAAATCGGACGACATATCGTCTGTTTTTTTTCGCATGCTAATCTCAGGTCGAATCGGAAGAGCTTACTTTAGTCACGAAAATTCTCGCACGACAGAATAAAAAAATCACAAGCGATGTGATGTGTTGCAGTGTAATTGTATTGCATTTTTGAACGACAGCTGTACTGATGAAACGAAAATCGTACGATCGGGCACCGCGCGAGAAAATTTTTCCTGCATGTCCATCTTGTCCGGACGGAAAACATCGGACGAACTGTCGTGATCGGCTCTCGAAAGCTCTGTACTAACGATCCGATTATCGTACGACCGCTTTGAAAGCGGTATTTTCCGTCCGATTTTCGGATCGTGTGTATGGGGCATTAGACTGGGATGCCATTAAATGTCATGTGCGTGTAAAGGCAGGTGTCCCAATACTTTTGGTGATATAGTGTATATCTCTTCTGTCTGTTATACTCACAGTGGATTAGATATTTTGTTCCCCAACCATATAGCTGGATATTTACATTTACCACTACATAGAGATATTCAAGAATAAATTGTCTTTTTTTAAACTTTACATATTAACTAAAATTATACATCAAAATTTTTTGAGGTTTTTATCTGAAACTATAATTGGCCAACCAATTCATTATGAAAATAGTTATCACAGGCGATCCCCTAGTTACAAACATCCGACTTACAAATGGAGGGAGACAACAGGAAGTGAGAGGAAATCTCCCCCTAGGAAGGGAAATTCACTCCTGTAAGAGTTATTATGGGAAAAAGGGGTCTCCACTGAAGCTTTATCACCAAGGTTTGTTTCCACAACAACCCAAAATTTTCAAAATCCAATTATTATTGGGACAGGAAGTGAGGTGACATATTCTGAACAGAAAATAGACAGCAAAACAAATCTTACAGGGGTGTTTTCCCTTCCCTATGCTATCCAAAAAGCTTAAAAATCGATTTTTTTTTTGGCTGAAGCTACACTTAAAAAATTTACCTGTTCCCACTTACAAACAAATTCAACTTAAGAACAAACCTACAGTCCCTATCTTGTTTGTAACCTGGGGACCACTTGTAATTGCAGCCCTCCTGGGGGTTACTTCTGTGTCTACTGACACCAATGATGGGGGATATTATTGTGTCTACTGACACCAATGATGGGGGATATTATTGTGTCTTCTGACACCAATGATGGGGGATAGTATTGTGTCCACTGACCCACAGTCACCTGTGTTATGATAGGGGGTAGTAACCACAGTCTTCTGTGTTATTATAGGGGGTAG
>BLSH010193653.1:2375776-2388234 GCA_018402905.1 Glandirana rugosa | reverse complement strand
CCGACACTATTGCGCGTGACACTCGCGCGTGTGACGGCCTCCGCGCGGGCGCGTGAGTGACACAAGCCCCTCCCGGTCCCTCGCCCACGCCGCCGAAGCTAACGGCGGCCGATGGGCACTACCGGGGGGCCTCACTTCCTTGCCTCCAGGCACATTCATTTGTGCCTGGAGGCAAGACACACTCCCCCTTCCCGACACTAGTGTCGGAAGGACATTTCCCTCCGACACTGGTGAAGGGAGGGGGTCGATCCCGTCAGGGGGGTGTCAATCTTGTGCGGGTCCCTTGTATCAATTGCGAATCTCGCGGGGGACGTTCAATTGGGGAAGTGACGGTTACCTTTTTTGGGACCATTGGCATTTATACAGCGATCAGTGCTATAAAAATGCACTGATTACTGTGTAAATGCCATTGGCAGTGAAGGGGTTAACTTGCAGGGGGCGCTCTAAGCGTTAACTATGTTCCCTGGGCGTGTTCTAACTGTGGGGGGACTGCCCTAGCTGGGGGAGGGAAGTGGTCACAGCCTCCCTTTACAGGAAGGCTGTGATCACAGCCCTTCCCCCTCACACAGAACGGAGGTCCGTGTTTACTTACACGGACCTCCGTTCCTTCACTCCGGGGGGCCATCACGGGTAGCCGGCGGCAATCGAAGCCGCCGCACCCGCTCCCTGGCCCTCCCCGAACACAGTGAGTGCGCGGGCGCGCCTCCGGCAGTGTGCGCGCTCACAGTGCGCGTTATCACAGCCGCCGTCGTATGACGGCGATTTGCGATAACGAACCACCTTGTCGCCGTCAACCTGCGGTTGGCGGTCAGCAAGTGGTTAAGGTGAAAAACCTTCTGTGATGCAGCTCCCCCCAGACCCCCCTCTTTTTCTTACCTGAGCCCGATTGTTTCTGCGTCGAGGACAAGCCAAGCAGCTCCAGCCGCTTACTCGGGACCTCATTGGATAGACTGATAGCAGCGCGGCCATTGGCTCCTGCTGCTGTCAATCAAATCTAGTGACACAGGGGCAGGGCCGAGTCCTGCTGTCTGTGTCAATGGACGCAGTAGCAGGACTCGGGAACATGCCCGCACGGGTGCCCCCAGGGAGAGCGGGTCTCAGTGGGGGCACCGATGGAGAGAAGGAGCCAGGAGCGCCGCCGGGGGACCCCAGAAAAGTAGGGTCGGGGCCGCTCTGTGCAAAACCCTTTCATAGAGCAAGTCAGTATAACATGTTTGTTATTAAAAAAAAAAACTAACCTTTACAATCACTTTAACTGGGAAACTTTTCACATTACTCCTGACCTCTGCACTCTGCATTACTCCTGACCTCTACAATCTGCAATACCTCTGACCTCTGCACTCTGCATTACTCCTCACCTCTGCACTGTTCCTGACCTCTGCACTACTCTTCACCTCTGCACTCTGCATTACTCCTCACCTCTGCTCTTCTCATTACTGCTGACCTCTGCACTCGGCATTGCTACTGAGCCCTGCACTCTGAATTTCTCCTGAGCTCTGCACTCTGCATTACTACTGACCCCTGCACTCTGCATTTTGCCTGATCTACACACTCTGCATTACTCTTCACCTGTGCACCCTGCATTACTACTGACCTCTGCACTCTGCATTACTCCTAATCTCTGCACACTGCATTACTCCTCACCTTTGCACACTGCATCACTCCTGATCTATGCACACTGCACTACTCTTTACCTCTGCACTCTGCATTATTCCTCACCTCTGCAATCTGCATTACTCCTGACCCCTGCGCTCTTCATTGCTACTGACCTCTGCACTCTGCATTGCTGCTTACCTCTACACTCTGCGTCACTTACCCTCAATCCCTGCACTCTACATTACTTATTGTATTACTTACTCCTGACCCCTGCAGTAGCATCAATTTAAGATTTAAAGCATAGCCAAACCCAGGAACAAAATGTAATATATTGCAGCTTACCAGACATTGGGTGGTTGCATGAACTTTTTCAGGGTTTTTAAAAATTATTTTTAGTCTTTATTTTTTTCACTGGATGATTCTATCATTACCACATTTCCTTGCCTAGGGTGACAATGCTTAAGCTCCATTCACACCTAAGCACACTGCAGCAACACCTGCGATTTTGGAGGTGATTTTAGCATGTTTTAATGCTTGACAATCACGGCAAAAATCACACCACATTTGGGGTGCCATCAAGAAATAATGGCATCACAAATACTTTCTGTGTCTTTGAGGGGAGCAGCATTGTCACCCATTTCTGTTTTCCTGATCTGGTCTACAAACAGCACATTGATTGGCTTAGTTGTTAGCAGCACTTCTGCCTGGCAGCACTGGGGTCCTTGGTATGCTCTCCCTGTGCTTGTGTGGGTTTCCTCCCACACCCCAAAGACATGCTGGTAGGTTGCCTGGCCCCTGTGTACAGTGGCCCTAGTATGTTTATGTATGTGAGATAGGACATTAGATTGTAAACTGCTTGTGGGCAAGGACTGAGTTGAATGTATAACATGTAAAGTGTTGTGTATATTGTTGATTGTGAATAAATACCTGTAAAAAATAAATATAACTGAATATGCTGCTTCTTGCAAAAAAAATAGATATATTACACTGGTACTACAACCACTTGTATGTATTTTAACAAGAGCCCACTAGAGGGCAGTACAGACTGCTATTTATTTAATCTGTGTTTTCTATATAATGAAAAAGCCCAGAACACAATACAATGAAATGCTGGTTTGTTTTTTATACTGGTCATCTCTACTTTTATTTTATTTCTCCTAATTAGAAAATATAACACACATTACATTGCTTACTACAGGCACAATGGCTCCATTTACTTTTTGAAGCAGTTTTTATAGCTGAATTAGGATAGCAAAACAACCTTTGCTGTTTATATTGAACACAACAGTGTATAATCAGCATGCATGCAGCTATAGTTTTTGCATTGATGACACAGTGTCCTATAAACTGACATTTCACAGATCGCACTGCAGGTTTAGGCTGAGGAAATCACCTTGACCTGAGAATTCCTGGGAATTAACCCACTCTAAGGGATTTATTAATAATAATAATAAAAAAAATATATTAGTTATTCCCCCGGGTAAAGTGCATGTACAATCATTTAGTGTGTATGGGACAAAAAGAAAGTTATTGGGCTATTTCCTGTGTTGGTTGAATGTTTTCATTGATTTAAAACAAAAATACTGCATTTGGCCACTAGATGTCATTAAGTATTGTAGAAAATTGATATGATACTTAGTGACATCTAGGGGCCAAATGCTGTATTTACCATTTTAAATAGATGAATAACATTTGACCAGCACACAAAGTAGCCCAATATGTTTTGGAGTTAAAATTGTATGTAAACCCTAAAAATTAACTTTTCTTTCTTATTTGCTCTCCTTTGATCGATAAATATACAATTGAAAGTGTTTTATTATGCCTGTTCAATACGTGGAAAAATAACCATTAACCCTGCCAGAAATTTGAATAGCTGGTAAGTTACTGTACACTCTGCCTGTGCTGCACTCTTATCAGCATTGCTTACAGCACTCCATATGGATTACAGAACACCTTTTTATCCTATGGAAGAGAGGATAGGGGGAGATGTTCTGTAGTCTCATCACACAAATTTAAAAAAAAAACATAGCAATTCGCACCGTGAAAGTGCATGGGAATTAATTCTGTTTGAGGGGGCAAAAAATTACTGTTATTAGGCTTTATCCTGTGCTGATCACATTTTTTTATTGATTTACAATGGAAAATACCACATTTGGCCACTAGATGACACTAAGTGGTTGATTTACTAAAGCTGGAGAGTGCAAAATCTGGTGCAGCTGTGCATGCTAGCCAATCAGCTTCTAACCACAGCTTGTTCAATTAAGCTTTGACAATAAAACCTGGAAAGTGATTGGCTTTTATGCAGAGCTGCACCAGATTTTGCACTCTCCAGCTTTAGTAAATCAACCCCTAAGTATCATACTGTAGCTTTTCTTTTTTTTTTTTTTTTACATTATGAAAGCCGTGCACATGTTTATGGGCTGTGTCCTGGACAGGAGATGTGTACCCAATTTTTGGACCTGAACACATATGAATTGCACAGGTTCTGAGGCTAATTTAATGCAGATAAGGCACCAAGTGAGTTTAATTACCACCTTAATCAGCCACAGAACCTGTGCAATTAATGTGTGTCCTGAATTAAAGGGATGATGTGGCAACCCTAGTCGTGGTTCCTTTAAGGGGGAAAATAACAGACATTTTTGAGTACTTGGGGGTTCTCATTCATGCAGGGTGAGGGGTTCTAGGGTAGTCTTATTGGGGAGGAGACTAATTTTACATTTCTCTCAGGATTAGTAAGTTATTGATTGGGACCCAAAATTCGGAGGCTCGGAGTGACTTTTGGTGGGAAAGAGCCTCCAAACTGTGATTTCTGGGATTTTGGACTCAAAAGGGTTAACCTGCCTGTAAGGAGGTCCTGAAAAGGAAGAGGATCAAGAGGGCGCCTGTCTGTGAGGTAGAGTGGAGAGGTTCACAGCTGTGAGCAAGTGTGGACTGTCTGGCAACTGAGACTGTTTGCTGAGCTCCTGTGGCCCCGGTGCAAAAAACCATGAAGCCACGCATCCAGCACGCTCTGTGACTGCTGATCACAGTAAAGGGACAATCACAGCAACCCTTTACCATTTGATCAGCTGATCACATGTAAACAGACTTGCTAGTTATTAGCGGTCTTTTCCCACTTCGTTATGTCTGTGTGAGGAAAGGAGAGCCGTTAATCAGCAAGACTGTCTGTACATTGTTTACACTGATAATCAGTGCCCTGATTATCAGGGCAGCCCCATCAGTGCAGCCTATGAGTGCCGTCTATCAGTGCTCATTATTGCCACCTATCAGTGCCCATCAGTGCAGTCTATCAGTGCTGCCTAGCAGTGCTCATCAATGCCACCTATCAGTGCCCATCAATGCATCCTGTCAGTGCTGCTCACAATGCAGCCTATCAGTGCTGTGCTGCCTATCAGTGCCTCTTCATGAGGACTCTGAGCTGAAAGCGTCTCTCTCACATAGTCCAGAGCCTGCACTGACAGTTCCCCCTTCCTCCTCCCTCGCACGGATGGGAGAGAAGAGAGCCGATCTGCTTCTTTTCCTCCCACCCCTCTCCTCCTGTGTGTGCACTGCGGGAAGTGTGAAGCCTAGCAGCTGAATGATCAAATTCAGCTGCTTAACTTCACACTTTCCGAGGTGCACACAAGAGGAGACGGGCGGGAGGAGAAGGAGTAGATTGGCTCTCTCCTCTCCCATCCATGCGAGGGAGGGGGAACTGTCAGTGCAGGCTCTGGGCTGTGTGAGAGAGATGCTCTCAGATCAGAGCCCTGTGGCCAGCAACCCTGCTGGGGCCCCCCAACAGAGGCAGAACGCCAGGGACTGGTCTCTACTGCCAACTGAAATCAACTTCCTGTTTGACCTGCTTTCTGATTACCATGGTCCGCCTATGTTTGCTGCCTGTCTCCAATACTGACCTCAGACTGGACATCTGTCCAAGATTCTGCCCACTGACTTTTTACCTCGCTGCCTGATATTGCCGACCTCTGCTTACTGCTGACTCTGATTCTGCCTATGACTTGACTGACTCCATTAATAAACAGATGGAGTATTTGTGGTGTCTGTGCCACCAACTGTAGCCCTGCTCACCTGATACAGCAATCCCAAGTTCCAGTTGTCAGTATCTGCACCCTGGCATTTTTGCCCCTCCATCGCCCCTGCAGACCCTCTCTCACTTTCCAAGTATGGGAACTATGCAAGAGGCCACTCTCATCATGTCGGCCTCTGCATACAGGTACCTGACAGTTAGTTCATGTATTGCTATATTAAAGAGTTTAGGAGGACACCTTGGGTAGCAGAGGACCACGTCCCAGCACTGAGGTTGGGAACGCTTCTCAGAGCTTCTGAAACCAAATAGTACAACTAAAGGCAAGACTTTATTTTATAGTTTTGGGTAGAGTGAAGAAGGATTAGAACCCCTGTCTGTTTTTTTTTTGCTGTCTGCATCCCTGTTTGGGAGTTTCACCCTCTATATTTGTCCTCTGTACTGCTATCACCAAGAGTGAAAGTGAAAGAAAATCCCCAATTTTGGGTTTTCACCAGACAGGAGTAGGAGGGAAATCTTTCCATTTTCTGGTGACAAGCACAGATTCTTTCACCTTGGAGGGACTTCCTCTTATTTCCTGTTTTGGCTATGGGGCAGGAAGTTAAGGGAAACCTCCCCATTGGGACACAGATATCATAAATGAAAATTGACAGGGGTTATAGCCTGTGTTAATTTCATCAACTAAAATATTTTCATCACAATTTCCGTCAGCTGCATGTATCAGTGACGAAAACGAAATGAAAATAAAATTTGAATTGACAAAAACTATGATGAAAATCAATTCCAATTTTCGTCCATGAACGAAAACGGAAGGAAAATGTAAGGGCGAGACGTTTACCCACCTTAAAATGGTTGTAAAGGCAGAAGGTTTTTTATCTTAATGTATTCTATGCATTAAGATAAAAAACCTTCTGTGTGTAGCAGCCTCCCCAGCACCCCCTAATCACTTACCTGAGCCCCTTCTCTCTGCAGCGATAACATAATAAAGTGAACCCTAGTGGTTTCCAAATAGGTCGGTTACATGCCACATCCCAAACTGTTAAATGTAGAAACTGGAAAGAGTATGAGCGGGACTTTGAGTAGCAGTAGCACGACAGACAAAAAGATTATATAAATTATGAATTTTATTACAAATGCTAAAATACAGACATACAGAAATTGTATATAAAAAGCAAAAAATGGGTCACATGAACATGAGTACTGAGTCCCAGAGAACTCCAACGGTTTGACTTGTTCATACAGTCTTCATCAGGGATTACGTTCAATTGGACAGTGCAAGCAAATAGAACACTAGAAAAAAAATGACAATCAGTACAATTGATATCACAATTGGTATACAGGCATTATTACATCAATTGAGGTATATATAACTTGACTTACATCAAAAAGTGACCAGATTGTGCACGCTAACACCAGGGAGGAGGTGTCCAAAAGAGACCACTCAAAGGAAGACAAAGGGTCTAGGGCAGGGATAAGCAATTAGCGGACCTCCAGCTGTTGCAAAACTGCAAGTCCCATCATGCCTCTGCCTCTGGGTGTAATGCTTGTGGCTGCCAGTCTTGCAATGCCTCATTGGACTTGTAGTTCTGCAACAGCTGGAGGAGAAGGAGGGCCCACTCGAGATGGAGGCATGAGAAGATGATTAAAGGTATATCCAGGCATTAACAACATAAGAGGCCAGCGTATAGATAAAAAAGAAAGCTCCTAGAGAAGAGCACATCAAAATCCCAAGGACGATATCGTATCAATATCTATGCAGAGGGAGTGTGGTAATCAGATGGTCCAATTAGCAGTAATCAGATAGAACATAGTGGATGCTCCCATCAGAATGAGCCAATAGACTCAAAGGTGTCAATTTTGGATAAAACCTGTAGAGTTAACTCTTTTTTACCTATATAGCTAGGCACACAATTAACCCTTTGATTGTACTAGATGTTTAGTGCCTTCACAGGCGGTGTCATTAGTACAGTGACGGTGCATATTTGTAGCACTGATCATTGTATTAGTGTCACTGGTTCCCACAAAGTGTCAGTTTGTGTCTGATAGTCCGCCGGAATATCGCAGTCCCTGATCACCGCCATTGCAAGCATAAAAATAAATCAATGAAAAGTCCAGTATTTATCCCATAGTTTGTAGACGCTATAACTTTTGTGCAAACCAATCAATATATGCTTATTGGGGTTTTTTTTAAACAAAATACAGTATCTTACAAAAGTGAGTACAGCCCTCACATTTTTGTAAATATTTTATTCTATCTTTTCATGTGACAACACTGAAGAAATGACACTTTGCTACAATGTAAAGTAGTGAGTGTACAACTTGTATAACAGTGTAAATTTGCTGCCCCCTCAAAATAACTCAACACACAGCCATTAATGTCTAAACCGCTGGCAACAAAAGTGAGTACAAGAATAAAATATTTACAAAAATATGAGGGGTGTACTCACTTTTGTGAGATACTGTATGTCGCAGAATACATATTGGCCTAAATTTATGAATAAATTAGATTTTTTACATTTTTATTGGATATGCTTTATAGCAGAGAGTAATATATATATATATATAGTTTTTTTTTTTTTCCCCAATTTTTGGTCTTTTGTTTATGGCACAAAAAATAAAAACCGCAGAGGTGATCAAATACCACCAAAAGAAAGCTCTATTTTTGGGAGAAAAAAAAATGACATAATTCTTATTTGGGTACATCACTGCATGACCGTGCAATTGTCAGTTAAAGTAACGCAAAAACTGGCCTGGTCATGCAGGGGGCAAATCTTCCGGAGGTCAAGTGGCTATAGTTCTCTCTTACTCTATCCAAAAGGGACAAAAAGTGTGCCTTTAGTTCTACTATAAAAATTCAGTACTTTATATGACCATTAGGTGGCAGAGCGCTCCTTTCAATCTGTCTGTGATGATGCAGCGTGCAGTGTCTTGCTCAGTCTGTACACTATTAGACCCCATACACACTATACAACTTTTGTTGTCTGATTTCCTTCAGATTTACCAAAACCATGTAGTGTAAGGGCCTGCCTGATGACATACAAATTGAAACTCTTACGGTTTGACCTCATATTATATGGTTTTGGTAAATCTGAAGACAGAAATCTGCAGAAAATCTAATAGTGTGTATGGGGTCTAAGGCCCCATGCACACTTGAGCTAAAAAATGGTGGTTTTACATGCATTTGGGCTTTTTTTTTCTCTGCCTGTAAACGCCCCTCCATGTTAGCCTGTAGGTGTACACGCACAATACAGGCATATATAGGATTTTAAAGGCAGAGGCGTTTAGAGGCAGAAAAAAAATAAAAACCTACCAAAGTTGTGCTCAGGAGTGGAGCTTTTGAGTATAAAAAATGCTCAAAATGCGCCTAAGCGCTTATAAACGTATTTATGTGTTAACACATTCTAATGGCCAGTATAACTTAACCACTTGCTGACCGGCCCATAATAAAAATATGTCATTACTTTGACATTAAATACCGGTGCTATGGGAGCAGCTAACACATTGTTCAGACTGGGCTGTGGCTCCCCAAGTAACCAAGATAGTCACACACAAATCTGTTGCCCTCCGGGAGCTGCAGGAAGCAGGTTTGGCATCACTGGGGGGTGGGGCGATGATGTCAGCAACAGCAATTTGGCCACACCCACTGTTTGCTGCGGCACGCTATGCACACTGCATTGCTTCTCTCCTTGGGGCACCCAAAGGTGTCCCAGGCTGCTAAAGTGTTGGGGCTTGGCTTGAAGAAAAGGTGGTAACCAGTGG
Source organism: Glandirana rugosa (assembly GCA_018402905.1). NCBI lineage: Eukaryota > Metazoa > Chordata > Amphibia > Anura > Ranidae > Glandirana > Glandirana rugosa. The sequence goes on along the minus strand of BLSH010193653.1, from coordinate 2,378,858 downwards.
TGGCTGCTGCTGAATATTTCGAGGGGGGGGCAGCAAAATAATGCCACCCCCCCAATGGGGGGAGATGGACGAAGAGAGAGGAGAATTAGGAAGACAATAGTGAATATTAATTCACTATTGCCACACAACTGGGTGGGCTCAGGGTGCAGAGCTCTAATCATGTGCTTCAAACAAAAACCCAGTTGGAATCCATGCATCTGGCACCTTGCATATAGATTAGGGGCTGGGCGCATGGATTAGGGAGGCAGTGCCCCTGTGCCCTGTATGGACGGGCCGCCACTGGTAGCAATCCTAGGCGGCCATCTTGGCCTCACTATTTTCGATGCCCAGCTAACGGCCGCATCAGATCGCTCCCGGGCTTTACCAATTCAAAACCTAGACTGTCCGGGTCAATCCTGAACAGGGGGCAACCCTATGGCCGCCACTTGTCTCTATGCCCTTGGAGGACCCGAGCGACGTCTGATGTTGCTTACAGTTCTAGGGCCATAGTAAATCTTTTTTTTTTTTAAGCAAAAGTAAAAAAATAAAAAATTACTATTGCTTTTAAAGGTAAATGAGATATTTGGGGTCTTTGGGGGTCTCACCTGTCACCCTTATTTTTATTAGGGATGTTTACATTCCTTGTAATAGGAATAAAAGTCATTAAAAAAATAAAGGGATATTGTAAAAATAAAAAATAAACAATATAATAAATAAGAAATAAAAAAATTTAAAAACGCCCCTCCCCTCCATGCTCACACTCAGAACCGAACGCATACGTAAGTTGCACAAGCATATGTAAATTATGTTAAAGCCAGAAATGCGAGGTATCACCGCAAATGTCAGAGTGAGAGCAATAATTCTAGCTCAAGACCTCCTCTATAACTCTAAACAGGTAACTTGTAAAATTTGAAAGCGTCGCCTATGGGGATTTTTAAGAACCGTATTTTGTCGCCATTCCACTAGCGGGCGCAATTTTAAAGCGTGACATGTTAGGTATCTATTTACTCAGCATAACATAATTTTTCACATTATACAAAAAAAATTGGGGTAAATATTGTGTTTTTTTTTTAATTCATTAAAGTGTATTTTTTCTAATAAAAATTGCGTTTGAAAGACCACTGCGCAAATACTGTGTGACATAAAATATTGCAATGATCACCATTTTATTCTCTAGGGTCTCTGCTAAAAAAAAAAAATATATAATGTTTGTTGGCTAAGTAATGTTCGCGCAAAAAATACTGATTTAAACTTTTAAACAAAAAGTTCCAGAAAAGGCCTGGTCAGCAAGTGGCTAACATCCTGGCCAATAAAATGCATTAACGCCAGACGTATGAATGTGCATAAACACGCGTGAACACACATGCAAATGCACAGCTTTTTCCAGCATTTTTCTGCTGCTGAACTCCTGTAGGTGAAAAGGTGTCACAGAGAATACAATGTGCATGTGGCCTGAGTGCTAATAAGGACTCTGGTCCAAAAGATAATCTGTAGATAAGCTGCAGTGAAGGAGCTGTTACAATCTCCAAACATAATTGCGATAATTCTTTTCGGTTCCCTGCCTCTGGGAGTGATGATAATATGTAAATTAGCAGCTCTCCGACTTCCGACCTCCTGAGAGATTTAGTGTCTGTGCCAACGTACCCATGTGCCAGAGTACCTGGCACCGGCTCCGCGAAGACAACAGCGCGGGAAATTCTTCGGGGATTTTTGAAACTTGGCAACCCTTGAAGTTTAGAACCTTTTAGAATCATTTACCTGAAAAATTACACTTCTATAATTGTAGATACATTAAGAGAACACAGCCAACTGTATTCACTAATGAGTCACAAAGCGTCAAACCGGATGCAGAGTGAATCCTACATCCCAGTGATAGTAGTAGTATATGCCTAGTCTTCCTGCAGGAGTCTGCAGCTGTTATCATTTACATTGTATGAAACATACTTTTGTTGCGAAGAAAAGCATTGGAGCACGGGTACAGCCTTAAGCGACTATGTCGTTTTGTTTAGGTAGGCAGTCAGGGGGCGGCTCAACTGCCTGCTTTTACCACCCCCAGCCACCTGTGTGAAGGAGCCCTAAAAGCCATGTTTTTCTGCCTGTGTGCCTTATGTCTCATTCACATCTAGTGATTTGGGATGGGGCGGAATCACTGCGATTCTGCCCACAATTCCCAATCGCACTGCAATGCTGGCAAAAAGCAGCACGTGTGTTCAGGTGCCACCCATTTTTAGAGACACCTAAACACGGTGCGTTTGCCTTGATTGTCGCCTGATAAATTGCGCTTCTTTTGGGCGGCGAGCTGTGCACAATGCACTTCGCTTTGATTCCTTGCGTGGCAAAATTGCATCGCGTTTAGGTGCCATTGAATTGGAATGGCACCCAGACACATGTGCTGCATTTTGCCAGCATTGCAGTGCGATTTGGAATCAGGGGCAGAATTGTGTCATTTCCACCCCTGATTCCAAATCTCTAGATGTGAACAGGGCCTTGACCACTTGCCGACCAGGCTTTTTCTGGCACTTTTTGTTTACAAGTTTAAATCAGTATTTTTTGCTAGAAAATAATTTATAAACCCCAAACATTATATATTTGTTTTAGCAGCGACCCTAGAGAATAAAAAAAGTATGTCACACGGTATTTGCCCAGCGGTTTTGCAAATTAAATTTTTTTTGAAAAAAAATACACTTTAACCACTTGACAACTGGGCACTTAAACCCCCTTAACAACCAGACCAATTTTCAGCTTTCAGCGCTCTCACACTTTGAATGACAATTACTCAGTCATGCAACACTGCACCCAAATGAAATTTGCGTCCTTTTTTTCACACAAATAGAGCTTTCTTTTGGTGGTATTTAATCATCTCTGGGTTTTTTATTTTTTGCGCTATAATTAAAAAAAGACCGAAAATTTTGTAAAAAAATGAATTTTTCTTCGTTTCTGTTATAAAATTTTGCAAATTAGTAATTTTTCTTCATAAATTTTGGCCAAAATTTATACTGCTACCTATCTTTGGTAAAAAAAAAAAAAAATAGTGTATATTATTTGGTCTTTGTGAAAGTTATAGAGTCTGCAAGCTATGGTGCCAATCACTGAAATCGTCATA
>BLSH010193653.1:2301725-2374096 GCA_018402905.1 Glandirana rugosa | reverse complement strand
ACGTTTGTTTCGGACGCCGCAGGTCGCGACAGGGGAGACGACCGCCGCAGGTAGAAGGAAGGCCCCGGCGCTGATACCGCGACACTGACCGGCCTCAGCGCACTGCAGTGAGGGTGCGTACGTGCGCCCTCGGCGGTCAGTACCGTGCCAGCGTCACCTCCTTACCGTGTGTCCGGCAAGGAAGTGACGCGTTCACGGTTGTACTGTAGTCGTGTAGATCATGTGACGTATAAAGGACTTGGTATGTCCAAATCCTCTATACGTCCCGTGGATGTCCACTCTGAATAGTATCCGAATGGCGCGGGAACCGCGATTCTGGGAGGACGTCAATAGACGTCCTCCCAGAATTAAGCAACCGCCCTGTAGACGTCTTTTGTCTATAGGGCGGTTGTTAAGCGGTTAAAGTTATTATCAACTTGTGACAACCACTTTAACCTACAGGTAAGCCTATGATAAGTCTCACCTGTAGGTGCCCTGCATATCTCCTAAACCTGTATGGTTCAGGAAATATGCAGTGTACTAGATGTGCTGATGTCATGTTGGCACTTGCGCAGTGAAGGAACGGCCTGTGTGCCATTCCTCCACTGCGACCGTGCCATGACTGGCGGCTCCCGCGTGCATGCGTGGGAGTGACGTCACGCGACTCCGGCCAGTCACAGCGCCATAGTCGCGGCCCCGGAAGGAAGATGGACGCCGCCAGCAGAGGGGACAGCGCTGGACGCCGCAGGCTTTGTTTGCAGGTAAGTGGAACATAATGGGTTACTATTCGATGCATAGTAGCCCATTATGTTTCTACTTTACAAGGGGACATAGAGGAAGTAAACCCCATCTGGGTTTACTTCCTCTTTAATGAAAATAAATAGATACCTAACATGTCACGTTTTAAAATGGCACACATTCGTGGAATGGTGACAAACTACAAGACGTCTCCCTCCCCCCGCTCCTCTTCGAAAAGTGGCACAGCGGCCGGCCATCTCCAAAAAAAAAATGGTACCAGAGTTATGGCTAATATTGCGGTCAGCAAGAGGTTAAAGGATAAGTTCACCTTTCATAACATAATACATGTAACACCCATACTCCGGCTGTAACATGTTACTGTAGCACTGGGCCCCCGCACCCCGCTGATCCCCCGTTGTGACAGCGAGTGGGAGATCTTCCTTTGTATGACTGTAGATTTTGTACTTGGATTATAAAATGCTTGTTCAGCAACAATGTGTTGTAACAGAAAATATGGATTACTGGGAAACATGGCAGAAGGAGAGATCTATAAATCATAGATAGGATATGTGTCTGTCTCTGTTCCTGAGGAGGTACTGCTCGAAGCTCGGAGGGGGTCAAGGACAGAGGATGAATGGACAAAACACAACTTAAAAATTAGGACCACCCAAAGATTATCGGCACCTCTAATTATTTCAGGTTAGCCAGGTTTAATGGTTGAGTACCAAAGGGATAATCTGAACATTAGAACATTGTTCCCTGAATGTGTCCCTCACAATCTTCATGTCTGACCAGCGTGCACCTCTAAATAAATTATTTGAAATATAAGTAGCTATAATCTATACCAGTGGTCTGCAAACTGTGGATGTGGCCCTTTGCTTGCCTTTATATGACGCCCTTGGGGCACCATTCCATCCACTGACACCAACAATGGTGCATAATTCCTGTCACGGACACCAACAATGTGGCACTATTCCTCCCACCGACACCATCCAAAGGACATAATTCCTTCCACTGACACCAATGACAGGGTACAACTCCTTCCATTGACACCACAGAAAGGGCACAATTCCTTCCATTGACACCAACCATTGGTCATAATTCCTTCCATTGTTTGATACCAACGATAGGGCACAATTCCTTCCATTGACACCAACCATAGGGCATAATTCCTTCCATTGATGCCAACAATGGGGCACTATTCTGCCCACTGACACAAACGATGGGGAAGAATTCTTTCTATTGATACCATTGAAAGGGCACAATTCATTCCATTGACACCAACCATGGGGCATAATTCCTTCCATTGATACCAACGATAGGGCACAATTCCTTCCATTGACACCAACCATGGGGCATAATTCCTTCCATTGATACCAACAATGAGGCACTATTCTTCCCACTGACATCAACAATGAGACACTAGTCCTCCCACTGACACCAAAGGTAGGGCATTGTTTACTCCCGCTGGACGCCAGGACATTATCTACTCCCACTGGCCACTCTGGCCCCCCTACAGTCTGAAGGACAGTAAACTGGGCCTTTGTTTAGAAAGTTTGGAGACCCCCTGATCTATACCATCGTCACATCGAGGGGTGCCTCTGTGGGCCTGGAAATATTTATGTTTATGGCATTCCCATCACAGACCGCAGAAAGCACAAGAATATTCATTATGGCCGCCCATGGACATTGTGACTCTCTCCGGGAATGAAGACTGCATATTATCTGTACATTGTAGTATGGGTGATGGCTAAGCTAATTAGTGGCAGAATGAAAACAAGCTTGTCTAGTGTTATCACCAGGGAATTAGCACTTTCCAGGTGATAATATAGTGTGATCACACAGCGACAGATGAGCACAATCACTTTGCATGTCACTCTTACCTTTGTTACTTGGCAGGAATCTGTCTGTGAATTCTTCATGTATTGAGCGCCTATTGATCATCTATAGTAACATTCTGCACCCTGGGGGATTGGCGGAGGCTGGATATAGGACACTAATGCCTCGTTCACACTAACACATGGTAGGAACATGTACATTCCCCTGCACATTACTGCAATGGCCAGCGCCACATGATATTTGCGATGCAGTGCCAGTAATTCTGGCACCCCAATGTACCTTGCCGACCAAGATATCCTGAGCTGTGAGGCAACCCACTATCAGAGAAAAGCAATATAGCCCTAACGGCACATTTCTGGATGGTAGTTCCTTAACCACTAGTCTACTGGGCACTTCTATCCCCTTCCTGACATGGCCGATTTTCAGCTTTCATCGCTGTCGCACATTGAATGACAATTGCACGGTCATTCAACGCTGTACCCATGATATTTTTATCTTTTTTTTTCACACAAATAGAGATTTCTTTTGAAGGTATTAAATCACCATTGGGTTTTTTTTTTTTTTTTGCTAAATGAAAAAAGACAGAAAATTTTGTAAAAAAAAACAAACTTTTTCATAGTTTGCTATAAAATTTTGCAAACAGGTAATTTTTCTCTTTCACTGATGTGTGTTGATGAGGCTGCACTGATGTGCGCTGATGAGGCTGCACTTATGGGGCGCTGATAGGCTGCACTGATGGGCATTGATTAGGCGGCATTGATGAGCACTGATAGGCTGCACTGATGGGCATTGATGAGGTGGCACTGCTGGGCACTGATGAGGAGGCACTGATGAGGCTGCACTGATAGGCAGCACTGATAGGATGCACTGATTGGCGGCATAGATAGGGGGCACTGATAGGCAGAATAGATGGCACTGATGGGTACTGAAAGGTGGCACTGATGGTCACTAATGGGTGGCACTGATGGGTGGCTCTGTTGGGCACTGGTAGGCAGCACTGATAGGTGACACTGATGAGGAGGCACTGATGGGCACTGATTGGCACTAACTGGCAGCACTGGTAGGTACTGAATGGCAGCACTGGTGGGCACTGATTGGCAGCACATGTGGGCAAAGATTGGCAGCACTGGTGGGACTTCACTGATAATAAGGGCACTGATTATCAGTGTAGATGTCCCTTTTAGAGAAGCCAGTTATCGGCTCTCTTTTCCTCTCCTCATGCTGTCAGCATGAGGAAAGGACTGCCGATAACAGGCATCTGTTTACCGCCGTGATCAGCTGTGATTGGACGCAGCTGATCACATAGTAAAGAGCCACTGATTGGCTCTTTACCTCAATCTGTGATCAGCAGTATCCGAATGACACTACGATCACAGCGTGCCCCACCTGCATCCAGCAGCAGTTGCGCGGTGGGCACGATCACGGGAAGCTGTCATATGACAGCATCCCAGAACTAGACGACCGCGCTGTAGCCGTCATTCAGCTATAACGCGGTGGGCAAGTGGCGATTAAAGTGGTTATTAAAGCAGAAGCCTGAATACTGTCCAACGGTCCCTTGCCAGTGTCAGCATCTTCTTCTGAGTGCTGGGCTTTGGGCCTCTTCATTGGCTGGTGGGGGGTGGCGTCACTCCTGTGCTAAGAGACCGGCCCGGCACTGTAAGCAGAGCTGCACATGAATCGTATCCCCAGCACCTTCAGCTGTCGGCCAGGAGATTCCCCTGACGAAGGCTAAATGTAAACAGGGATATTGGTGATGTCATTACCCAAATTTGGGCAATGCTTATATTTGGGAAATGACTTGTCACTGGGTGGCTGGAGTCTGATGGGGAACCGAGAGACTAGTTTCCCATAAGGTCCGCTTTACTTCTGATTGATGGTGCATGGCAGTGGGTGGATTAGAATGCTGCTATTGGACTGAATAGTGGCTAGGAATCATTCTCTGCCAAGTGCTATCAATAAAAAGGAAAGCAGACCTGATGGAGAACTAGCCTCTCAATTGCCCATTAGGCTCCCCCCACCCCAGTGAATAACTACTCAGCCAAGCGCCTGTCAGCGAGATGGGTGCAGCAACCGGGAATGAAGGGTGGGAGTGAGTACACTGAGGAGGGAGTGTCCAGTGTAGATGGACAGATTCATGTACCCGTCCCTGATTGATACACGAATCGGGTGCAAGCAGTCTATGACATCCTTTATGAATTTCCCTGTATGTGTGTTGCAGTGGGGTGCGCTTTCAAAAAAAGGTGCAGGTCTATCTTCTGCACCACTGAGCTGCATAAAAGGCATTGAATGTATTCAAAGTGCCATAGTAATAGGTTCCATCATGAGAGCAAAGATTGCTGGAGAGAATGGGCAACCCTGGCGAGTCAATGAAGAATGAAAAGTAGTCCCAGGAGCTGCACATCACACAAAACCCTTTTTTAAAGAGTGAAACCAGCCTCAGCCTAGACTCTGCCCAGGCCACCTGCCCGACATGTTTCACCCTGCCCATGGGGCTTAGTCACAGGAAACCCTGGCGAGTACCTCTGTGTATACTAAAGTGGGCATACAACATATTACCTATTATGATGACTGCCTGGGGGGGGGGGGTATATAAAGGAGGGCAATCCATCTAAGAAAGAACGGGCACCAATGCTTTTTAAAGGGCCCCAATGATAGCCAGCAGAAGAATACTTTTAAGGACTGGCCCTATACCTGCACATCCCCTTTGTACCCTTTACCTCCATTTCATTATTTAAAAAAGCACAGTGCCTACCCAGTTAGTTTAGGCCTAGCACAGCCATTAGTGCACACTGGTAGTATAGTTCCTGCAGTTCGCAAGATCAGGTCTTATTACTGCTGCACTACAGTTGGCGTTGTTACTGTTTATGTTGATCTGGACGTTAGATGCTATCTTTATTGATAATCCCATATTCTAGTTAAAGTCATTGCCATTGTCAATCTGTTTTAATCTTGCATTGTTATTATTCTTATTGGGTAATAATACATTAGGTTTACTACCTGGTTTGTTATCTGTTTCCTTGATATAGCAGTACCACGGGGTACTAAATATTACTTTTAGTGAGTTTCAGTGGTATTGTATGCTTGTACCTTTATCCTTGTGTGTCAGAGGGGTTGTGGTTCTTGAGAAGGTCAAGGCAAGATCGAGAGGACTTGTCCTATCCAGCAGCTCCTGCAAAGGCAGTGCTACAAGATTTGAACAAACTCCATTTACATCTAGCGATGCTCCTGCGTCTGTTTTTTTACACTTTTTTTGTGCATTTTTTGCACATTTTTGGGGCTGCACCATCCACTTAAATGGGCTGCCCTCCATTCCAAAAGTAGCCCCTGTACTTTTTTTGGAGCCGACTTTGGTGTGTTTTTGCATTTTATCGCACAACAAAAAGCCCATTTTCTTAGCGCGTTTTGGGGTGCCAGAAACAATGGCACCCAAACACGTGTTTCTGATACTCTCTTGTGTGAATGTGAAAGTGCTGCAGGGGAAATCTCAGGATTGATGGTGACTTTTTCAGCAAAAGCAAGTTTTGTTATTTTATCTTCTGATTTTTTTTTATATTTTGCACTTTTTGGCTGGAATAATACATTCATGATTTTGTGAATGAATGAGGATTCCATAATCACTAGTTTTGTTTTCCTCTTCAAATTATACCTTCAGAAAATACCCACACAATGCAACCAGATAATATCAAACTGACTCTCTTGGCAGAGGAAATGCATGTGTGAATTGTACGCAATCATTCAATCATTTTTAAAATGATCCAATTACAGACCTGGAAGATTTAAACTGTTGTATCCAGTATTGATTACACTACTCTATATAATGACTATACCTTATTACATTGCTGTAGGGATTTGCTTATCTGACTCCCCCACCCCCCTTTCCATAACTGTTTTGTTTTTTTCATTTTCTCTATATTTTCTAATGGTTACCCTTTTGAGATGATAAAGGATGTATAGCTAGAAGTGTTAAAAATCATTCTTTATCATAGGACTTTGACCTCTCTTTTAATTTTGTAGTTACAGCGTTCATTACGTCAGCCACTTAGATTCTAAAGCCTTTATGTGGTTATGTGGTTGTCAAGTGTATTTTGTAAAAACAAAAACAAAAAAAAAAACACCTGAAAGAGAAAGGCATAATGAGCTAGTATGCATCGCATACTAGCTCATTATGAAATGCTTACCTTAGATGGACGCTGTAGCAGCGGTCCCCGAGCACCGCTGTGACCGGCAACATTCTATGTCCATCGTCTTCCGGGATCCCGGGCGCCGACCAATCACAGCGCAGACTCCAGCGCTGTGATTGGCAGGAGCCGCACTGACGTCACTCCCACGCATGCCCACAGTAGCTGTCATTTACGGCACACTTCATGAAGAAATGGCCCAGTCGCGCCGTTTCTTCACTGCCCATGTGCCGATGACTTCTGCACAGGCAAATACAGGGAATATCTCCTAAACAGTGCAAGTTTAGGAGATATTCCCAGGACCTTCAGGTAAGCATGAATATAGGCTTACCTGTAGTGTAAAGTGGTTCTCATGACTTGACAACCACTTTAAAGCAGTCATAAACGGGTCGAAAAGTGCATCTCGTCTGATAATGCCTCTGACGATCTGCGCATGTTCAGGACGTAACGTCACTCCCATTGATCTATTGATCAGCTGGCATGACGTCAACACTGTGCATGCGCAGATAGTTGGAGGCATTATCCGACGATCAGCAAAGCGCGGTGTTCTGTCGAAAAGTGTAGATCGTCTTCCACCTGTGACGTGACCGGTTATGTCTCAGGCATGCACAGAGAAAGTGAACCAGAATGTGACAATTACATTCTCCGTCCGCACTTTGCTGATCATTGGATAATGCCTCAGACTATCTGCGCATGCACACTGTTGATATCACGCCAGCTGATCGAGAGATCAGCTGGCGTGACGGTACGTATTGCACATGCACAGATCGTCAAAGGCATTATCCAACAATCTGCACTATTCGATAGAACACCGGCAAAAAAAAAATTTAAAAAAATTTGGATCTCTGCTGGTTTATCCCATAGTGTGCTAGTATGCAATGCATACTAGCACATTATGACACTCTTACCTGCACAGGAGCACTGCCACTGCTCCCCTGGTGCTTCCATCTTCACCCAGTCTTCCTTCCGGGTTCATGGGCTTCGGTCACTCCCACACCTGCATGCGGAATCCACCGTCATGACACTGCATGCAACGGTATACTGTGTGTCATGAAAGCAGAGCATCACTCCGCATGCATGGGTGACTTTATCGGCTATTGCATGTTTGGGAGATTTTCCCTGTGCCTTCAATTAAGCTTGACTGTAAGCTTACCTATAGGTACAAATTAAAGTGGTAGTAAAGTCCCTATATTAAGGCTTTTTTTACCTTAATGCATTCTCTACATTAAATGCATTAAGGTAAAAGAGTTACAGCGTTCATTACATCAGCCACTTAGAGTGATTCTAAAGCCTTAAAGTGGTTGTCAAGTGTATTTTGTAAAAACCAAAAAAAAAAAAACCACCTGAAAGAGAAAGGCATAATGAGCTAGTATGCATCGCATACTAGCTCATTATGAAATGCTTACCACTGTGTAACTCCACTTTTGTTAACAAAAAACACTCCCCTCTGGGTGATATGTACATTACAAGGATTGTAACAAATTTTGTTGCAGATTCCACCTTTTGTTATTCTGGAGAAACAGCTGATTGCTTGTCTGTGACCATGTGAAGAGTGAATCTGTATGGGAGGGGTTTTGTAATTATCAGCTGCTGCATAGATCCATAGATACATGGATATTGACAACTGAAGTTACACATGCAAATGTTGACTTGTTTAACCACTTCAGCCCCGGAAGGATTTAACCCTTTAGGACCAGAGCACTTTTTGCGATTCAGCACTGCGTCGCTTTTACTGAGAATTGCGCGGTCATGCGACGTTGTACCCTAACGAAATTTGCGTTCTTTTTTTCCCACAAATAGAGCTTTCTTTTGGTGGTATTTGATCACCTCTGCATCATTTCTGCTCACCGCTATAAACAAAAAAAGAGCGACAATTTTGCAAAAAAAACCCCAATTTTTCTTACTTTTTGCTAAAATCCAAATAAAAAAAAAAATAAAAAAACATTTTTTTCATCGGTTTAGGCCGACTTATATTCTTCCTCATGTTTTTGGTGTACGCGGTTGTGGCATGGTAGTGTAGCATTCTGGCATTAAAGTGGGTGGTAAGAAGGTGATACAAAGACTCCTCAAACCTGTCAAATGTTGTCTGAAGAGCAATCGGTGTGCCAATCACTCTTCAGAGACCACCATGTTTTGGAAATGTTGTTCAGACACAAAAAGACACACTCAGCCGCTTTCCAAATCATTGTTTTGTTCATTTGGCGCAAGTGAAGTTATTCCTCCTGTATTGAACTGAATTGTATTGTAATTGTACTGTCTGCCCTAATGTTGTAAAGCGCTGCGCAAACTGTCAGTGCTATATAAATCCTGTATAATAATAATCATAATATACACATGCTTACGTAGATATTACAATTGTACATTTAAAGAGTAAAGCCCCGTACACACAGGACGACGATCGTACGTATGTTGGTTGTTGTATGTAGCATACTGACTGCACTACACGATCGTACAACCACAGAAGAACGTGCATGTAATTTGCATCCGGCCATTCCTGACTTCTGAGCATGCGTGTTTTGCACAATACAACTTTGTTGTACCAACTGCTCTGTACACACGATACAATGGTCGTATGAGGGCTTGTTGGTACGACCAAGTTTTCTAGTCTGCTCATACAACTCCCTTGTACGACCGTCGTATGTTCACCTGTTCAAATCGCGCATACGAACGATCGATTTCGCATACAAAGGTCGTACGACCTGTTGTATACAACCGTCGAACCGTGTGTACGGGGCTTAACTCCACTTTTGTTTAGAAAAAAACATTCCCCTCTGGGTGATCTCTGTACATTGCAAGGATTATAACAACCTTTCTTGCAGAATCCTACCTTTTCTTATTCTGAAGAAATCACTGTTTGTTCCTCTGTGCCCATGTTTTGAGTGGGTCTAATAGGAGTGGTTTAATAATTATCAACCAGCTGCAGCAGCTGCAGGGCACTAATGAGGAAAGCTGCAGGGTCTGCATCCCTTTAGATGTGATTTCCTATCGGGAGTATCTCACCAAAAATTATATTTTTGTAGCATAGGATGCCTACAATTTACTTGTATCTTAGGCAGACTTCTGCGAAAATCAGTGAGCCAATCACAGAAGCAGGAAATGATGTTTCTGGGGGGCAATCTGTGTACAGAACACCTCCGGGTAACCATATTGCATTGTATTTTATAGAAAATTACAGTGGCTGCAGATTGAAAAGGAAAGGTAATTTTTAATAACATTCAATTACAATATGACTTGTGTCGCGATTATATGCGCTATATTATTTTTTTTTATTTGCTTTTTTTTTTCCCCACGAAAGTGGAGTTACCCTTTAAGGTAACAAGGGACGTTATACAGTCAGGCTATCTTCTTATCTTCTTGCTGAAATGTTATGCATTGCACACCAATGCACTTGTATGGTGTGAAAAGGGCACATAGAGAACAATTGTTTTGTCTTTGCATTGAGTCTGTGTTGTCAGTGCAGATCAATGCAGCGTAACGCATCTTCTGATGAAATCGCACTGCATCGCACCAAAAGTAGTGCACGCGCTGCAACTGGATCTCATGGTACTTTTGTATGGATGCAGGCAAACCACTGCGTTTGCAACCTGTATTTGAGGCGTCATTAACTTAACATTGACACCCATTGCAATCTGCAGCAGGTGTCAATGTTAAGTTAACCACTTGCTGACCGGCCGTCAAAGTTTTACGGTGACAGGTCGGCTCATTCCTGCAAAACGCTGTCATGGTACGCCGCTTGCGGGAATGTGTGGTGTGGGCGGGGGTGGCTAGCGGGGCAAACTAGTGGGCACAGTGGACTGCATGTCCGCCAGCCACCTGTGATCGCTCCCAAGATGGGCAGAATGGGCATCTGCGAGTGTAAACAAATCAGATCCCCGTTCTGACAGGGGAGTTGAGAGAGATCGTCTGTTCCCAGTGATAGGGAACAACGATCACTGGGATCCTCCTCCAGTCAACCCAGCCCCCATGCAGTTAGAAACACCACAGAGGGAACACACTTAACCCCTTGATCACCCCCTAGTGTTAAGCCCTTCCCTGCCAGTGACATTTATACAGTAATCAGTGGCTATTTTTAGCTCTGATCGCTGTATAAATGTCACTGGTCCAAAAAAAGTGTCAAAAGTGTCCGATCTGTCCGCCGCAATGTCGCAGTCCCGATAAAAATCGCAGATCGCCGCCTTTACTCGTAAAAAAAAAATAATAATAAAAATGCCATAAATCTATTCCTATAGTTTGTAGACACTATGGGGCTGATATACTAAAGCTGGAGAGTGCAACATCTGGTGCAGCTCTGCAAAGAAACCAATCAGCTTTCAGGTTTTATTGTCAAAGCTTAAAGCGGTAGTAAACCCATCCATTTAGCAGTTTAAAAACCAGTTACATTTCCGGCACATGCCAGAAATGTAACACTCCCATTGGTTGTGCTCTAAACCAAACTGTCAAACCATCCAATGGCTGGTGTCATAGCTGATCACATGTGCAGCATCATGGCAGTTGTAGATTAAACAGAGGCCAAGATGGCAGCTTCCTTGGCTGAAAATGACAGGAGGGTTTACTACCACTTTAATTGAACAAGCTGAATTTAGAAGCTGATTGGCTACCATGCACAACTGCACCAAATTTTGCTCTCTCCAGCTTTAGTAAATCAACCCCTATAACTTTTGTGCAAACCAATCAATATACGCTTATTGCAATTTTTTTTACCAAAATTATGTAGAAGAATACATATTGGCCTAAGCTGAGGAAGACATTTTTTTTTTATGTAGTGGGTACCCCACCCTCTTGGGAGCTTACCAATGATAGGGAGATCATACATCACTTCTCAAGCTTGGATCCATGGCTACAATGAGGAGTTTTAGAACAGAAAGTTGTGCGCCAGTCACTTTAGGTATTTTTCAATGCTTTAATAAAAGAACTTGAAAGCAGTGAAGGAGAGAGGGTTAGGGTAGGTTTCAGATACATTGTTGCAGATCACTTACAGACTCTTTAAATCCAGAGGTAGAACAGTTTCTCTTTATAGAAAATCTTGTATACCTGGACAGGCCTCTCACACAGACCTAGCAGCTGGCAGGATTTCTGGACAAGTCTCTCTCACAGACTTACAGCCAGTAGAACTTCTGGGCAGATCTCAATTACAGACCTAGCAGCCAGAGAACACTTGAATAGACCCTTCTCACCAGAGGCGTAACTAGAACCTTCAGGGCCCCGGTGCAAGAAATTATGAAGGGCCCCCCTGACCCCTGGCCAGGGCCCTTCCCTCTTCCCACTGATCCTGGGGCCCTTTACTCCCATCGTGGGTCCCTTAATTATAGTCCCACCAAATAAACGAATAGTTGTGTACCGAGCCTCCCATTCATTCAGAAAAGGAAGTATAGTAAAAACAGTTTACTATGCTTCAGTTATGAACCAATTGGTACCGATCACTGACTCTGTCCATTCAGAAAAGGAAGGAGCCAGTAAATTACAAATGTACCCGTTCCCATCTCTCCACCATGACTCATCTTCTACAGCAGCTGGCAGGAGAGAGGAGGGGGGGAGACAGCAGCTCTGTGGGGAGGACCAGGGAAGCACACAGGGGCCCTGGGAACAGCAGAGGACAAGTAAACTGAATAGGAGGGGTGGTGGGCGGCAGCATATAGAGGAACCAATCTCCTCCATTAGTAGGAAAATGGAGGAGATTGGTTCCTCTAAATGCCACCCCGCCATCCCTCCTATCCAGGTGTACAAGGGAGGCATATGGCCCCCTGGAGCATGGGGTCCGGTTGCAATTGCAACCCCTGTAGTTACGCCCCTGCCTCTCACAGCACAATTCAGCTTGTAGGATAAGAACTCCTGGATAAACCCCTCTCACAGGCTTTAGGCTCGTTTCACATCAATGCATGTTGCTTTTCAGTGTTTCTTCACTGTTTTTTGCTGTGCTTTCTGCGTTTTTTACCGCGTTTTTGCCACGTTTTTCATTTTGCTTTTTTTTTTTTTTTTTATAATATTATATATTTTTTTGGAAAATCTTGTTGCTAGGCAGATTTAAAACGCAAAGCGCGGCAAAAACGCGGTAAAAAAGCAGCACTTGCGTTTTTTATGCTTGCCCATTGAAGTCTATTACATGTAAAACGCTGCTTTTTGCATGAAAAAAAGTCCCCGACCCTTTCCAAAAACACAGAGGCACAAAAAAGCATTGATGTGAACATGTTCCATAGGAACCCATGTTAAAAAAATTCCCTGCATTTCTGCAAACTGCAAAATGTATCAAAAAACGCACTAGTGTGAATGGAGCCTTAGTATTCAGGGACAGTTAACACAGTCTAGATTATAGGACATGAGTACTGTAACAGGGGGCTACATTTACTTTTTTTTGGATATTTATTATAGCAAAAAGTAAAAATATTGCTTTTTTTTTTTTCAAAATTGTCACTTTTTTTTGTTTATAGCACAAAAAATAAAAACTGCAGAGGTGATCAAATACCACCAAAAGAAAGCTCTATTTGTGGGAGAAAAAGGATGTCAATTTTATTTGGATACAACATCACATGGCCACGCAATTGTCAGTTAAAGCGACGCAGTGCTGAATCGAAAAATATGCTCTGGTCAGGAAAGGGGGTAAATCCTTCTGGGGCTGAAGTGGTTAATGACGCCTCAAACACAGGTCGCAAACGCAGTGGTTTGCTTGCATTGGTATAAAAGTGCAGTGCGTTTGGAATATGGTGCGGGAAGCGTGCACAGAATGTGGGTTTCCCGCACTGCATTCTAGTAGTGAGAACCCAGCCATATAAGTAACCAAAAAAGATTGTTTTTCTGCTACAAACAAATAACTCCAGCTTTACTTTTTTGCTGAGTAAAATATGACTCCAAATTGCACATTTCTTCAGAAAATGATTTCAAGTCCTTCGTTAGCTTTTGCTCGTCTGCTTCTCCCGTGAGGGAATTCTGAGGCATTCTGAGGCCAATTGAGAGATGTAATCCTTCTAGTATATTCTAGGGCTGCCCTGGGCCTTCTCACAGATGGATGTACCCAAAAAGCTTCTGTGAGACCTCGTCTGCGACCCGGCATTCTTTTCGCACTACCGGTTCATTACTGATTTATTTTCATTTAGGGCCAGTTCACACCATAGAAACGCAGTCCGAATGCGTTCCGGATGCTTTTCTGCATGCGCGTTTTTGACGTGTTTCCGGTCCGTTCTGATGCGTTTTTGATGCAGTCCAGTGCAGTTTTTTCCCCCAAATTTTTCTTAGGACATGTGCGTTCCAGTGCGTTTTTGGTGCATGTAGGTGCGTTCCAGTGTGTTTTGGTGCGCTCCGGTGCGTTTTTGATGCGTTTTAGCGCGTTCCAGTACAGTTCAGTGCATGAAAAATGCAGCATGTTCTACTTTTTTTTTCTGGAGCTGGAACGCACTGGAACTGACTGCACTGGTCTTCTTTCCATGCGTGTTTGATCCAGAAAAAAAACGCACTGGACTGCATGTGGTGTGAACTGGCCCTTAAAGAGCATCTCCACTTTTGTTGATAAAAAAGCATTCCCCTCTAGGTGATCTCTGTACATTGCAGGGATTTTAAACACTTGCCGCCCATAGGACGTCCATGGATGTCCTTGGTTTGCGGTAGGTATACCGGGATTCACCTACAGGCACCACCCTGGTATTACATTTTTCAGCAGGCGATTCCAGTTGTAGCAGAAGTGATTTGAGTGGCTAAATAGCCATTTGATCACTCCTGCAGGTGGCGAAAGGGGGTCCCACCCCCCTCCCACCACCGCCATTTTTCCTGGACTCCAGGAGCGATGCGACCAGCGCCATCGTCTGCACAGAACAGAAAAAGAGGAACAGATATTGTTCCTCTCTCTCTCTCTCTCTCTCTCTCTGCGACCCTGGAAACCTTTTTGTTTACCTGGCTGTTAGCTGCCAGGAATGCAGCTGATCGGACCGATCTGTGTCTGATCAGCTGCATTGGAGGCCAGAGGAGAGATCTCTCCATAAAGAGGATCTATCACGGCCCATGCTGTCACAATGGATGTTGTTCATCCATTATGATAGCAATAAAGTTAATCAAATTTTTTTAAAAAAAAGTTTTGTATACAATAAATAATATATTTTTTTTTAAAGCACTCCTGTCTCCCACCCCCCACCCCCCACCCCCCATGCTTACATGCAAATGCGAACGCATACGTTACTCCCACACGCAAACGACATAGGGAGAGCAATGATTCTAGCACCAGACCTCCTGTGCAGCTCTAAACTGGTAACCTGTAAAGGCACTTAAAGTGACACCTATGGAGAATTTTAATCATCATAGTTTGCCGCCATTCTATGGGCAGACGCAATTTTAAAACGTGACATGTTAGGTATCGACCATACTTAGTCAGCATAACATCATCTTTCACATTATACAAAAAAATTGGGGTAAATATTGTGTTTTTTTTTTTTTTAATTCATTAACCACTTCCCGACCGCGTACTGTATTGTTACTGCAGCAGTGTGGTTGTATTCGGAGAATCGCCGTAAATTAGCGGAGGAGTGTGCCCGCGGCTCGGGCGGACCCGATGTCCGCCGGCGAGCCGCTATGAGCTGCCAGAGGGATAGAACGGGGAACCGCCGAAGTAAACATGGCGGTTCCCCATTCTGACAGACGGCATGTAAGAGATCTGCTGATCCCTGTCACTGGGATCAGTTAGATCTCTGGTGCCCCTGACAGCCCAGCCCCCTCACAGTTAGAACACGACCAGGGAACACAGTTAACCCCTAGATCTCCCACTGCAGATAAACCCCTTCACTGCCAATGACATTTATACAGTAATCTGTGGATATTTAAATTTCTGATCGCTGTATAAATGTCATTGGTCCCAAAAAAGAGTAAAAAATGTCCGACATGTCCGCTGCAATATCACAGTCCCGATTAAAAATTGCAGATCGCCGCCATTACCAATAAAAAAAAAAATGTAAAAGCGCCAGAAATTAATTCTCATGGTTTGTAAACGCGCAACTTTTGCGCAAACCAATCAATAAACGCTAATTGCGTTTTTTTTTACCCAAAATATGAGGAAGAATATAAATCGGCCAAAACCGATGAATAAATTCGTTTTTTTATATTTTTTTTTTTTGGATTTGTATTTCAGCAAAAACTAAGAAATATTGGGGTTTTTTTTGCAAAATTGTCGCTATTTTTTTGTTTATAGCTGCGATCAGAAATGACGCAGAGGTGATCAAATACCACCAAGAAGGCTCTATTTGTGGGGAAAAAAAGGACATACATTTCATTTGGGTACAACGTCGCACGACCGCGCAATTGTCAGTTAAAGCGACGCAGTGCCGAATCGCAAAAAGTGCTCTGGTCGGAACGTGGGAAATCCTTCCAGGGGTGAAGTGGTTATTAAAGTGTTTTTCCCCCCAAAAAAATGCGTTTTAAAAAGCCGCTGCAACAAATACAGTGTGACATAAAAAATTGCACTACCCATCATTTTATTCAATTGGGCCTCTGCTAATATGTATATATATAATGTTTGGGGCTACTAAGTAATTTTCTAGCAAATAACAGGTTACATGTAGGAACAAAGTGTTAGCCCGGATACAAAGAATTAGCCCGGATATGAAGTAATTAACAAACTTTGTAGCAGATTCCTACCTATTGTTATTATTAATCAACTACTGCACCTGCAGGGCTCTAATGAGGAAAGTTGTAGGGTCTGCATCCCTTTAGACGTGATTTCCCTTTGAGACTATCTCACCAAAAGTGTAATTTTTGTTGCAGGGGATGCCCAAAATCTGACTTGTATTTTAGTGCAGACTTCTGGGAAAATCAGTAAGCCAATCACTCAAGCTGGAAATTAAATTTTCCGATAGCCATATTGCATTGCATTTTACAGAAAATTAGTGCGCTGCAGATTGAAAAGGAAAGGTAATTTTTAATAACATTCAATTACAAGATGACTTGAGTTGCAATTATATATGCTATATTATTTTCTTTTTATTTGCTTCCCCCCCCCCCCCCCCCACGAAAGTGGAGTTATCCTTAACCACTAGCCAACCAGCTGCCGTCGTTTGATGGCGGCAGGTCGGTACTATTGCGCAAATCGCCGTAGCTGTACGGCGGCGCTTTAAGAGACTGTAGGGGTCTCTGGGGCCGATGCGCGTGGCCGGCAGGCGCGATGTCACAGATAGGGTAGCCACATCATCCCTTTAAACCCGAACACATATGAATTACACAGGTTTTGAGGCTAATTTAATGCAGATGAGGCACCAAGTGAGTTTAATTACCACCTTAATCAGCCACAGAACCTGTGTAATTCATATGTGTCCTGGATTAAAGGGATGATGTGGCAACCCTAGTCACAGAGCCAGAATGGGGATCTGTTGATGTAAACAAACAGATCCGCGTTTTGACAGGGAAGTGGAGAGAGATCTGCTGTTGCCAGTGATCAGGAGCAGCTTTCTCTCTCCACCCCCAGTCATTACACTCCCCCCACAGTTAGAAACACCTCCCTAGGGAACACTTAACCCCTTGATCGCCCCCTAGTGTGAACCCCTTCCCTACCACTGACATTTATACAGTAATCAGTGGCTATTTTTAGCTCTGATTGCTGTATAAATGTCAATAGTCCTAAAAAGTGTCAAAAGCGTCTGATCTGTCCGCCACAATGTCGCAGTCCCGCTAAAAATCGCAGCTCACCGCAAATTACTAGTACAAAAATAAAATAATAAAAACGCCATAAATTTATTCCCATAGTTTGTAAACGCGATAACTTTTTGAGCTTTTTTTCACCAAAGATATGTAAAAGAATATATTTGTTTTGTTTTTTTTGGATATTTATTATAGCAAAAAGTTAAAACAAATGTTTTTCTCTTTCAAAATTCTCGCTCTTTGTTTATAGCGCAAAACAATAAATCTTCAGAGGTGATCAAATGCCAGCAAAAGAAAGCTCTAGTTATGGGAAAAAAAGGACAATTTTGTTTGGATACAACGTCGCACGATTGTCAGTTAAAGCGTCACAGTGCCGTAGCGCAAAAAGTGCTCTGGTCAGGAAGGGGGTAAATCCTTCCGGGGCTGAAGTGGTTAAATGTAGATACAATATGACTTTCATGCTTTTCTTGATTTTTCTTTAAAGCTGAATTCCAGGTATAGCTATTTATGAATAGTTACATTGGTGAAGCTTGGACCAATGTAAGTATGCATGTTCCATACCTGTGAGATCCCTGGAAATCACTGTAGTAGACACCACCACTCTAGTGATCTCCACGAGCTTCGGGTGCCCTTGTGGTGAGCGGCTGCCCTGTTGCAGGAACACGTATCTTTACGTTCAAAGCACCTCCCCCACAGTTAGTAAACACTTCTAGGGAACACATTTAACCCTTTGATCGCCCCTGATGTTAATCCCTTCCTTGCCAGTGTCATTAGTACAGTGACAGTGCATATTTTTTAGCACTGATCACTGTATTAGTGTCACTGGTCCCCAAATAGTGCCAAAAGTGTCAATTAGGTGTCCGATTTGTCCGCCGCAATATCGCAGTCCCGTTATAAGTCGCTGATCACCGCCATTACTAGTAAAAAGTAAATAAATAAATAAACCCATAAACATATCCCATAGTTTGTAGACGCTATCATTTTAGTGCAAAACAATCAATATACACGTATTGGGATTTTTTTTTTACCAAAAATCTGTAGCAGAATACATATTGGCCTAAATTAATGAAATTAGATTTTCTGCATTTTTTTATTGGATGTGTTTTATAGCAGAAAGTAAAAAATATTGTTTTGTTTTTTTTTCAAAATTGTCAGGCTTTTTTGTATATAGCACATGTAGCCATGCCCCCCATAGGGGTTGCTGGAAGTAGTGGTTCATCTGTCACTCTGCCCTCAGTCACATGGTTTCCTCATATCCGGAGTCAAGAAGAACAGGCCTGTACTTTGTTTTTGTTGTTTTTATTAGGGGATTAAACTTGGATAGGGTATAGGGTATTTATGGGATGCCCAAGGAATTGAACAGTTCTTGAATGGGACAACTCTATATACAGTCCTGTATATACACGACTTTCCTCCTCCAGCACAAATCTTGCCTGCCGTTACTTCTCCTTTCTCTTTCTCCTACACAAAACTTCTTCAGGCCTACCTAGCATGTGGAGAGGCCTGCCTCTGACTATGGTCAGGCCTAAGTGAACCGCCCATTGCAGGCAAGGCAGACCCCTCAGGTGTAGCAAAGTACAAATGTGCTAGCTAGCCTCGGCGGACTACTACTCCCAGCTAGTCCCTTCTTCAGACCCTGCCAGCCATCCTGGCTGCAGTGACCCAACTCCTCTGCCCGGTGACACCACAGTCCCAAGTGGCTCTTGCACCCTTCTCAGACTGTTTCTCTCACTTCCCAATCTGCTCCGGTGTGCCTCTTCGAGCATCCCTGGATGTGTGTCACTCATGACACCTGGTGGATCCCTCCTGGAGACTTGCCCGGCAGCACCACTCCATTGCTCTCTCCTGCTCCCTGGTCAGGACTCCCCATGGGATGCACTGAGGGGTCCCTTCCACTCCCAAGGACACCCCCCCCCAGACTGGGGGCTCCCTCCTGGCCTCCGCAACTAGTGCACCATCTCCCAGTTCTTTCACCCGAACTCTCCTCCCATACTGGGCTGACCCCAGGTATTTAAGGAGGCCTGCCCCCTGCCAATCCAGATTGGGGATTGGTCAGGGCTCCCCAAACACACCAGGCACCTCCACCTCTCTTCTCCACCCTTTCTTCTAGAACCCTCTAGAAGCAAATAGGAGGTAACCAAAGGTGTCACTGCCTGTGAGTCACCAGCCACTCTCTGAGCCACTCCCCTGCCCAGTATCAAAACAATCAGGCCTGACTAAATTTACCTCACCTACCAAAAATCCTTACACTTAGCACCTACCTAATGGTAGAGGGCACAACATGCAAAAAATAAAAACCGCAGAGGTGATCAAATACCACCAAAAGAAAGCTCTATGTGTGAGAAAAAAGGACATCAATTTTATTTGGGTACAACGTTGCACGACCGCGCAATTGTCGGTTAAAGCGATGCAGTGCCATATCGCAAGAAATAGCCTGGTCAGGAAAGGGGTTAAAGCTTCCAGAGCTGAAGTGATTAAATAAATTAAAGGGATGCAGACTCTACAGCTTTTCCCATTAGAACATTGAGAGTGCACCAGCTGATTATAATGAACCAGAACCTCCTATTCAGAATCAGTCTGCAAAAGACATGGTGAAACAAACACAGAGCAAACTTCAGAGCAACAAAAGGTAGGAATCTGCTGCAAGGCTTGTTACAGTCCCCACAAATGTACTTCACCCAGAAGGGATGGGTTTTTTTCTGAACATTAGTGGAGTCACTAACTTTTAGGCATCATGCACAAACAACTCCTCCGAAAGCCTTTCCACAGGCAGGAGAAAGCAGTGTTAAAAAACTCTCCTTTTAAACACGTTTTGACACGTTCAAGTGCATCAACCGTTTTGCCATCCATTTCATTGGCCAGAATATTCATTTATTCTGGGCATTGAAATGAATGAACTCCCAAACGCTAAATGAACCTAGCGTTTAGGCACGTTTACACGTGTTTTTACTTGTTGGGCATTTTTTTCTGTGTGTTTCTCTTTGTGTGCATGGAACATCAGCTAATATAGAGGGGCATTTAGGGACAGAAAAGAAAGTCAAATGTCTGTAAAACAATGTAGCTGCAATGTGCATGAGCCCTAAGCCCTCCTTTACGTTGGAGTGACTTGTCATGTGATTTGACAGTTCGCACCCTATTGCCGGCAATCAAACAAATCTGTACAGTGCAGATTTTGCGGTACCACATCGAGTTGAAAAAGTAGTTCCTTCATTACTTGCATAGGCATCTGTGCATGAAGCCGCACAGATGTCTTCCAAGTTGCACCCGAAGTTGCACTGATATGTGGCTTTGAATCGTGCGATTTCAGATATAGTTGCACAATTTCAAAGGCCCAGTCAATGTGAAAGAGGGCTTAAGGCACGGTTCACACTTATGCAGTTTTTGTAGTGCTTTTTGCTGTGAATTTTGCATTTTTGGACACGTGAATTTGCCACGATTTGCATTTTATATGCTGTTTGTTTTAGCCATTCTCTTGTTGGGCAGATTAAAAACCGCAAATAGCGGTACATGCTTTTCTGCAGCTTCTCCATCCCAGATAGCAAGGATAGCTTGCCACAAATGTGTGGCAATGTTGAATTGTAAGTCAAGTATTAACTTGCTGCACATTTTTACTGGCAAGTCATACACTTGCAGAGCACATGAAGCACAAGTTTCCAATTTGCATGGAAAGTCTTTATCGACAGCAAAGTTGCAGTGGTGAGTCTACAGCAAGAGCTCTGCAAGTCTGCAGCATGAAAATTCAGCCACAGTGACCCCCTGTGGTGGGATGACTATTGCAGAACATAACTGAACCAGAACTTGCAGCAGACTTGCAGAATGCTTGCAAGGAAATTTGATCTGGAGTCATGCTATGCAGACTTGCTACAATTGTGCAACAAACTTGTGAAGCCTGGCAAGTCTAGCAATAGCTTAGCAAGTAGTTTTCAAACTTGCAGCACAATTGCTTGCTATCTGGGATTGAAGTCTATTGAACCAAAAAAGTCCCTGACCCTTTCCAAAAATGTAGTGGCTGAAAAAAACATAGATGTGAATGTGTCCCATAGGAAGCCATGTTACTGTAAATGAACCATAGTGCATTTCTTCAGAAAAGCACCAAAAAACGCATGGGTGTTAACCAGGCCTAATACTCTCCAGTCCTTTTGAAACTGTTGCCAAAGCCTGTTGTGACTTGTAGTTCCTTAGAACGTGGCTGGTTTCCATAGGTCGTCTCCTTAGAGCAGTGGTTCTCAAGTATTACCTTGGGGAGATGCAGACTAGAACACTGCAATCACTGAGCAGCAAATTATATCACCTGTGATGTATTTCAGTTATCCTGCAAACCTGGCCTGTTGGGGGGTCCCGAGGACCGGAGTTGAGAACCACTGCCTTAGAGGCTAGATAGGCTTGCCCCTGCCTGCAGCCTATTCCACAATACAGCTGCATATGTTTCTTATTGAATGTATAAGGACTTTGGTATTTATTCAAAACCACAAGTCTCAAGGACAACAAAACCTAATAGATGTGGTTCCGTCATACGTAATGCAAACTCAAGATTCCGTTACACACCACTCCAATCACATGTTTACACTGATGTCATTGTGGCTTTATAAGAGAATACTCTACTGTCCCATACATTTCATTTGGAAAAAGCTGTGACATGTTTATTGAAATCCCAGGATCAAAGGTTGTATCTTAAAGGAAACCCGCACTGAAAGGAATACGTGGGCTGAAATCAATAAGGGACGCGTGCATTGATCAGAATGGAGAGGAAATGCTGCTAGACTTTTGCAAAACTGCGACATAGAAAAAAAAATGAAAACTGTACAATTTACTGGATCATAATTTATAGTGCAGTTTCTTTGTGGTTTTAGTTTTTGCTTTAACTACTTCCATATTGCAGCACGTCAAATGACGTCCTGTGCTTTCAGTGGAGATGGCTACAGGCATCATTCAGATATCATCTTTTTCAGCCGGCGATTCCCTGCACCGTAAAAACAATCATAGCGGCTTTTACAGTCGAGTGTGCGGGGAGGGGGACTTCTACCAGCCCGCCCATACAATCGGCGAGCCAGAGAAGGAATCCACCGGCGGCGGAAGTTCACCATAGAGCTGACCGAGGACCAGATAGTCCCTGGTCATCTCTATGACTCTCAGAGGCCGGGCACAACGTTATGACGTGTATTCGGCTGGAAAGCATGAGATTTTTATTTTTTTTTATCTCAGGCTTTCCAGCCTAGAGGAGAGATGGGGGGGGGGGGGGGGTCTTAAAGACTCCCCCATCTCTCCATAAAGAAGACCTGTTATGCCTTATCCCAAGCTTACTGTGGGGGCACTCAACAGGATGGAGGGGCCAGGAGCACAGAAGAGGAAACCGAGAAGAGGAGGATCCGGGCTGCTCTGTGCAAATCCACTGCACAGAGGGGGTAAGTATAACATGTTTGTTATTTTTACAGGAAAAAAAAAAACAAGACTTTACAATCACTTTAACCACTTCAGCCCCGGAAGGATTTCACACTTTAGGACCAGAGCACTTTTTGCGATTCGGCGCTGCGTCGCTTTAACTGGCAATTGTGCGGTCGTGCGACGTTATACCCAAACAAAATTTGTGTCCTTTTTTTCCCACAAATGGAGCTTTCTTTTGGTGGTATTTGATCACCTCTGTGTCATTTCTGATCGCCGCTATAAACAAAAGAAGAGCGTCAATTTTACAAAAAGACCCAAATTTATTACTTTTTGATAAAATACAAATCCAAAAAAAATATATAAAAAACATATTTTTTCATCGGTTTTGGCCGATTTATATTCATCCTCATATTTTTGGTAAAAAAAATCGCAATCGGCATTTATTGATTGGTTTGCGCAAAAGTTGCCGCGTTTACGGATAATGAGAATTAATTTCTGGCGTTTTTATTTATTTTTTATTTTTTACCAGTAATGGCGGCGATCTGCGATTTTTAGCGGTACTGCGATATTTCAGCGGACATGTCGGACCATTTTGACACTTTTTTGGGACCATTGGCATTTATACAGTGATCAGTGCTATAAAAATGCACTGATTACTGTGTAAATGTCATTGGCAGTGAAGAGGTTAACCTGCAGGGGGCGCTGTAAGGGTTAACTGTGTTCCCTGGGCGTGTTCTAACTGTGTGTGGGCTACCCTAACAGGGGAAGGGAAGTG
This sequence comes from Glandirana rugosa, assembly GCA_018402905.1. NCBI lineage: Eukaryota > Metazoa > Chordata > Amphibia > Anura > Ranidae > Glandirana > Glandirana rugosa. The sequence goes on along the minus strand of BLSH010193653.1, from coordinate 2,350,600 downwards.
ATCACAGCTTCCATATAGAGGAAGGCTGTGATCACAGCCCTTCCCCCTCTCACAGAATGGATGTCCGTGTTTACTTACACGGACCTCCGTTCTTTCACTGCGGGGGGGCCATCGCGGGCAGCCAGCGGCGATCGAGTCTGCCGCACCCGCTCCCTGGCTCCCCCCGAACACAGTGAGCTCGTGGGCGCACCTTCGGCGACGCGCGTGCGCTCACAATGCTAGTTATCGCGGCCGCCGTCCTGTGACGGCGGTTCCCAGTAACGAACCACCTTGTCGCCGTCACGCTGCGGCAGGCGGTTGGCAAGTGGTTAAGGTGAAGAAAAAAAGAGGGGAAAATACACTAGAAAGCACCAAAAACATTTAAAAAACGCATATGCAGAAATGTATCCAGACTGCATTTCTATGGTGTGGATTGGCCCTAAGACCTGGAAGTATGTGGGCACCATCCAATGGGAGTTCAACCAATTACAGCTCAAGGATAGGGTTGCCACCTCATCCCTTTAAACCCGAACACATATGAATTACACAGGCTCTGAGGCTAATTTAATGCAGATGAGGCACCAATTGAGTTTAATTACCACCTCAATCAGCCACAGAACCTGTGTAATTCATATGTGTTCGGGTTTAAAGGGATGAGGTGGCAACTCTACTCAAGGAACCCCTAGCAACTAGGGTTGCCACATCATCCCTTTAATCCAGGACACATATGAATTACACAGGTTGTTCTGAGGCTAATTTAGAAGGGATGATGTGGCAACCCTACTAGCAACCTATGGAAGAACCCTAGGGTTCCATGGAAGCCTAGTTGGGAGTGGCTGCACTAGAGCATTGAGAGTGCAAGTAGTGACGTCTACAGCCCGGCACAATGGCAGATAAAGGCATCCAGTGGGGCCCTGCATCCAATTTAACCAAAAAAGTGACAAGCACCTCAACCTGTAACTAGCCTTTGCCAGTAGGTGCAAAATCCTTGTTTGTTTGTGATATGCGTTGCCCTTCCGTCTACAACGTGCTGCTAAGGCTTGTTATAGGTTGTAATGGTTGCCACTTTTTCTGTTTTTGACTTTTAATTTTTGGAAAACTGGCTGAAACTCTTCTTTAACATTGTCAGACGCTGCAGATTGCAATTGCGGTGTGTTTTGAAAGCGATGCAGGAAACGCGCACGGACCCTGGGTTCCCTGCACCGCGTTCTGGTGTGAACGGGTCCTAAAAGGAGACAAAGCTTTGCTGCTTCCTTGTGGAAGTTCTGGGGCTTGGCTGTATTGTTAGATAGAGACCCCTAAGGCACCATTCACACAGGGGCGACTGTCGCTCCGACTTGGGTAGCCTCAAGTCGCCCCAGGTCGCTTGACATCTGAAATCCCATTGAAATGAATGGGAGCCGTCTTAATGTACACTACTGAAGTCGGAACGACTTCAGAAAAGGTTCCTGTACTACTTCTAGGCGACTTCTATCCGACTTGTGCCCATAGAATTGAATAGAAGTCGCCTCCAAGTCGGATCCCCCATCTAAATAAAAGCGACTTTGTAGTGAAAAGAATAGAATTTATTTTTAGGCAACTCCCTCCCTCCCTTTTCTGATTGGTCAAGTCAAAGTCGCCTGGAAAAAGTCGTGTTGTAAAGTCGCCTCAAGTCCCTGGAAGTCGCGCTGAAATTGCCTAGCAAAGTCGCGTCGAAGTCGGGTCGCCCCTGTGTGAATGCAGCCTTAATAACAAGACTGGCCGAGCAGAATTACAACCACTTGGCTGGTAAAGCAGTTCCCAGAAATGGATTTTAGCTCAGTATTTAGCTGCTTGCTTGGAGTTTAACTATAATGTGCTCACCTAATAAATGTACCACTTCAGTTCTTGTTTTAGGTAAAGATTTTCAGTACATTAAACTTAAATACTTTTGCAAATTTAATAACATAACCTACATGGGTTGGAAACAGATGACATTAGCACCTGCAATGCATTTTTTTTTCTAAATTTCTTGGCTTGAAATCAGCAGGTAACTCTCATCTTTGGAGTCATGCTGGCAGCTAAATCAGGAACTACTTTAGTTCAGTGGCTGAGCTGTTCTAGTCCCTTTCTTCCATCGTTATGGATATGATTAGGTGCAGACAATCACCCTGGAAATAATTAATGCTTTGCAATCAGTGCGGAAATGACACACATGCTGCCCCTAACAAGAGCGCTCCAACTAACACAGGATTCTAGGATAGTGTTCCATGGATGCAGCCTGACATTCCTAAGTGATAGAAGCCCATATATTTACAAAAGATGTAAGATTTCAGAATTTTTCAGATTTTTTTTTTTTTACCTCTTCAGCCCCGGAAGGTTTTACCCCCCCTTCATAACCAGGCCATTTTTTGAGATACAGCACTGCGTTACTTTAACTGACAATTGCACAGTTGTGCAACGTTGTACCCAAATAAAATTGATGTCCTTTTTTCCCACAAATAGAGCTTTCTTTTGGTGGTATTCGATCGGCTCTGCAGTTTTTATTTTTTGCACTATAAACAAAAAAAAAAGACTGACAATTTTGAAACAAAAAAATTAATTTTTTACTTTCTGCTATAAAACATACATTAAAAAAATTAAAAAAATTGAATTTCTTCATCAATTTAGGCTACAAACTATGAGATATTTTTTTGGAATTATTGTTTTTTGTACTAGTAATGGCAGCAATCAGCGATTTTTAGCGGGATTGCGGCGGACAAATCTGACACTAAGTGACACTTTTTGGGGACCAGTGACATCAATACAGTGATCAGTGGTTACTGGCAGGGAAGGGGTTAACATCAGAAGAAATCAAACGGCTAAATGTGCTCCTAGGGAGCGCTTTCTAACTGGGAGGGGGGTTGCTATGGCTGCGAGAAGAGAATTCCATAACACCTCAGCAGTGCCACAGGCTGATCGCCTCCATGCCATGCCACATTGTTACAGTAATTCAGAGTTTCTCAACCTTTTACAGTGAAGTACAGTTCAGTACAGCCTTACCTGTGCCCATCAATGCAACCTGATCAGTGCTCATCAATGCAGCCTCACCAGTGCCCATCAATGCCGCCTTACCTGTGCCCATCAATGCAGCCTGACCAATGCCCATTAATGCAGCCTTATCAGTGCCCATCAGCTCAGCCTCACCAATGCTCATCAGTGCAGCCTTACCTGTGCCCATCAATGCAGCCTGATCAGTGCTCATCAATGCAGCCTGATCAGTGCCCATAAGTGCAGCTTTACCTGTGCCCATCAATGCAGCCTGATCAGTGTCCATCAGCTCAGCCTTACCTGTGTCCATCAGCTCAGCCTCACCAATGCCCATTAATGCAGCCTGGTTAGTGCCCAGAAGATCAGCCTCACCAGTGCCCATCAATGCAGGCCGATCAGTGCCCATCAGCTCAGCCTCACCAATGCCCATCAATGCAGCCTGATCAGTGCCCATCAGCTCAGCCTTACCAGTGCCCATAAGCTCAGCCTTACCAGTGCCATCAATGCAGCCTGATCAGTATCCATCAGTGCAGCTTTACCTGTGCCCATCAATGAAGCCTGATCAGCGCCCATCAGCGTAGCCTTGCCAGTGCTCATCAGTGCTGCCTTGCCAGTCTCCAGTGTCCATTAGCGCTGCCTTGCCTGTCACCGGTGCCCATCAGCACTTCCTTGCCAGTCACCAGTGTCCATCAGCACAGCCTTGCCAGTCACCAGTGCCCATCAATGCCACCTTGCCAGTCATCATCAATGCCACCTTGCCAGAGCCCATCAGCACAGCCTCACCAGTCGCTAGTGTCCATCAGAGCTGCCATGGAGAGAGGAGAGCCGCCGCCCGCCATTTTACACAGAGTGGGAATCTTCCACTGCAGCGTCCACTAAGTCCTGTCTCCTATACCGGAGGCTCCTATGATGGACATGCTGCGGTCCACTGGACGTGGGACTTCTATGTCCCCCTGGGCCATGCGGTGTTAGAACACCTGTTATTTTGGCAGAACACCCGGGTAGCCCCCCCCCCACTGCTGGCATCGCTGGTGGCACTGGCTCTGGGCAGCGCACCCCCTGCCATTGGTGCGGGTACCCCCAGGGGTATGTGTACAAAGGGTTGAGAAACACTGCAGTAATTCATGCAAAAGGAGCCCTGACCAAGTATTGAGTGCATGCTATACTGTACATGGACATACTTTTCAGTAAGCCAACATTTCTGTATTAAAAATCCCTTTTTTTATTGGTCTTATGTAATATTCAAATTTTATGAGATATGTAATATTCTAGTTTTCTGTGATAATGAATGTTGAGTTTTCACTAACTATAAGCCATAATCCTCAAAATTAAAATAAAGAAATGCTTGAAATATATGACTGTGTGTAACGCATTTATATAAAATATATGAGTTTCACTTTTTGAATTGAATTACTGAAATAAATTAACTTTTTGATGATATTCAAATTTTTTGAGATGCACCTGTATATATATTTATTCATTGCATATAGAGCCGAAGGATCACTTGTACATATGAGATCCATTAGTCCAGTAGGAAATTTGGAGTTGGTGAGTGAGATGTTTTGCTCTCATGGTTGGTGGAGCACAATTTAAGTAATTTTGAGAAAGCACATTAACTATTTGGGGCACAGTGATTGGAAGACACCTGAAGGACTATCCTATCTATATATATATATATATATATATGTTTGGTTTGTTGTTCACTTTTAAAGTGTTACTAAGCCCAGGACCCTGCATACACTATATCTGGTCTCCCACAGTGCACAGAACATGGAAATGCAATTAAATTAGTGAATATAAACTGCGAAATATCTTTTCTCAAAAGCAGTATATAGCAGTTGTGTGATTTTCTAACAGTACCTGGTAAATCTTGTGGGAAGAGTTTTCATACTGGTTGTCCTATGAGGATGCAGGACCCCTGACCCTCTGGACAGCGCCGATTGGCCCTGTGCTAATTACATGCACTCTCCCAAGAAAAAAAACCTCTAGCAATACACACCAAACTGAGCATGTGCAGCCTGACTCCAAAGGCTCTATACTATCCAGACAGTTCCGGAGTTAGTAGAAGAAGAGGAGGATCTGTTCATACAATATAAAACATCATTTTTAACACAATGCAGAGGATTAACCCCTTAAGTTCCACAGTGAGTATAACAAGCATACTTCACTACATATGCAGACTGATTTTACTGTTGCAGGTTTAATAACACTTTAAGTAGCGCTGTTCCTTTATATGTATATAATCTAATGTCCCTAACTCACATTCATACATTCATATATTGGAGCCAATTAATCTACCAACACATCTTTGGAGTGTGGGAGGAAACCCACGCAGGCACAGGGAAAACTCCAGGCAGGTAGTGCCATGGTTGGCATTTCACCTAACGACCCCAGTGCTGCTAGGCAGAAGTGCTAACCACTTTGTCAGGATCCCTCCAGAGCCTGGACTGGCTGTCTGATGTCAGCTGTCATAGGACTTTAGTACGTTGTCAGCGGAATCTGGGTCCAAGGAGTGCAGAACTAAGGAAGAGTTTTGGCCCTACTTCTTAGTTACACAAGCTGATCTCTGTTTTACATGTCACTAAAAAAGTTTAAAAAAATATAATACTTTCCCTTTGATGAGAACACCTCTTAAACCTTCTAACTAAAAGTAAAAAAAAATCCAATCCTCGAAAGGATAATTTGTGAAGTAAATTGTTCAAATAATTGGGTAATTGTTTAGAGCATAAGGATGCGTTAAGAATTGCTCTGCTTTTCATCAATCTATAGAAAAGCAATAGCGCAGAACTGTTTATATTTGTAGCTGACATAAGTGTTATTGTGGTAAAAAGTACTTTTCAGTCAAATTTCCTATTTGCGCTGAGGTACCGTATTGTTTAATCATCTTGTATTGTGATGTGCCAAAGATCTGTACGCGGTTTAGCTCCGTTAAAAATAAATGGCTGTTCCAAAAATGATGATCAGCGAGATATATGTGGAATATTACAATCTGCTCATTTGTCTCAACTATTCTTTGCAGAGTTTACCCCTTGCATGCACTGGGGGAGAAGGAGATGTTTTATGTGATATATTAGCTTTCAGTGTTGAGATAATGGCGCTGGCGGTTTTTGTAGTCGCGCTCTCAGCACGAGTGAACACTGAAGCTCTATCGAGGCTTGCACCGATACTGGTATTGGTGTCGATACTAAGCATGTGGACGAGTATCGGTACTTGTGCAAATGCTCCGATACCTGAGACCGATACTTTGAGGCTCGGTTCTTTCAGCTGTCAGCGGGATTCCCCCACTGACAGCTGAAATGTAAAAAAAAAATAAAAAAAGCCGGCAAGTATTGGTTGTTAACAACTGATTACTCATTCAGCTGTCAGTGGGGTTCCCCTGTTGACAGCTGAAGTGTTAAAGAAGTCCAGCAATTGGAGCTGTCCATAAAAAAAAAAAAAAGCAGCCGGGCAATGTTTATCAACAACGTAGATTAGCCTCTAAAACACTAAAATAAAAAGTAATATTGTTTATTTTTGTATCTTTCTGTTTCTTCATCTACAGATCAAAGGGATGAACTTCAGTCTGCAATGAAGTCAGTTTAACCACTTCCTGCCTGCGCTATAGCCGAATGCAACGTGGGCCTTAATTGCTAGGAGGGCATCCATGTACATCCTCCCGAGATCGTGCCGCATGCGTGCCCCTGTGATCTGCGAGTCAATGAGACTCGGCTGATCACAGATCCGAGTATCCCCTTACCATGTGATCAGCTATCAGCCAATGACAGCTGATCATGTGATGTAAACAGAAGATTGGTAATCAGCCTTTTTTTCCTCACGAAGACAGCGTCTGTCAGCTTCTGTCAGAGGGACATCTGTCCCGAACAGGGAGAGCCGCTGCTGCCTCGCCAGTGCCCACCAGTTCCACCTACCAGTGCATATCACTGCTGCCTATCAACGCCCACCAGTGCCACCAATCAATGCCCATCAGAGCTGCCAATCAGTGCCCATCAGTGCCTCATCATCAGTGATGACTACAAGTGTCACCTACCAGTTCCACCTATCAGTGCTGCCTATTAGTCACACCCATCAGTTCCCTTAAATGCCACCCATCAGTGCCACCTCTCAGTGCCACCTTTCAGTGCCATCTATCAGTGTCCACCAATGCTGCCTCATCAGTGCCCACCAATGCCACCTATCAGTGTCCATCAGTGCCGCTTTATCAGTGCCTATCAGTGCAGCCTATCAGTGCCCATCAATGCAGCCTCATCAGCGCACATCAATGAAGGAGAAAAATCACCTGTTTACAAAATTTTATAACAGACTATGAAACTGTTTGTTTTTTTTTTTCCCCAAATTTTTCTGTCTTTTTTTTTGTTTGTTTTTTTAGCAAAAAATAAAAAACCCAGCAGTGATTAAATACCACCAAAAGAAAGTTCTATTTGTGTGAAGAAAAAAAATGATAAAAAATCCACATGAGTACAGTGTTGCATGACCGTGCAATTGTCATTCAAAGAGTGACAGTGCTCTTCTTCTTTTTTTTTGTGTGTGTTTTGTATTTAATGTTCCTCTGTTTAACCCCTTATTAACATAATTTCCTGCTTGTGTGATTGGCTCACTAATTTTCCCAGAAGTCTGTACTAAGATACAAGTCAGATATCAAGTATCTCCTGCAACAAAAATATAATTTTTCGTAAAATCCTCCCAATAGGAAATCAACCTAGAGGGATGGAGACCCAGCAATGTTCTTCATTAGAGCACTGCAGGTGCAGCAGCTGATTGAAAATTATGAAATCACTCCTATTAGATTCACTTACCACATGGACACAGACAAACACACAGGGATTTCTTCAGAATAACAAAAGGTAGGAATCTGCAACAAAGTGTGCTATAATCCTTGCAATGTACATAGATCACCCACAGGGGAATGTTTTTTTCTCAACAAGAGTGGAGTTACTGTTTAAGACATTCTCAATATTCACTGCATATTAGCCATGGCCATTTTTCTTTACAAAGCACATCTGTGAGGGGGCACCCAGAGCAGGGAGAAGCAGAAAGTTCTGGTGGGGGACTGCTAGAAGAGGAGGTAAGGGACCACTTACAGAGCAGGCAAGTATAACATCTTCTTTATTTTAAAGTGGTTGTAAACCTCAGCCATGAAATATGAACAGAGCATATCCCTCTATAGTATTTACTTGTCTCAGTCCAGAGCACAACGTGTTATTTCTCTCTGCTGTTTCATTCCTCTGCTATCACTTATGACAAGTTTTCCTGACACCAATAGAAAAAGGGGAGGGAGCTCCAGCATACAGCCTGTGATTGATGGCCTCAGCTTTGTTTCTGTGTGCTGTGTAAAGGGGTTTGTGCCCCTTTCCTCTAGGCATCTCTCAATGAGCACTGAAAAGTGTAACTTCAGCTCTCCACCCCCTGTTTTATGAAAGCTCAAACAAGCTGTTTAAATTCTGGACTTTTAATGGATGTAGAGGGGAGAAGACTGCAGATAAACAGGAAAAACGAATGTAGGAGGATTTGTTTAATCTCTGTGTGTCTCCTAAGGCCAGTCACTTCACTGGGTATATACAGGAGTTTACAACCACTTTAATAATAATAATAAAAAAAAACAACAAAAAAACTTTAGCCATTAATATCACTTTAAAGGGGTATGGTTTTAAACTCCAGGCCCAGGTGTACACTGCAGGTCACCTTCACAAGCAAAGGAAGGCAGCAAATAATTCACATCCTTACCTCCTGCAAAGAAGTCTGCACAAACCAAAAGGTTTGGGGACTGTCCCCGGAATCCAGGGACATCTGGTCACTCTTACAGTATTTTCACTGGAAACACCTGAACTCAATCATTTGGAAGGATGTCTACTTACATTTAGACAAATGTATGAACCTGTAGGAAGGTACAGTCTATTTTTGTGGCAATGGAGATGGGGGAGGAAATCAAGGAGAACCTAGTTCCTCTATGGATTCTTCGGTCGCAGCGAGACAGCTATCCAATTGGATGCTGGCACCCCATGTGACTTTGGTGGCCATCTTGGGTCAGGCAGAGTCTATTTAGGACACTAGCTCCCGGGTTTGGCGAGTGGCTAGAGTAGGGACAGGTCACCCGTCTGACAGGGACAGTACACAGTCAGGGAAAGGTTCTGGAGAAGTAGGTAAAGTGCAGGGACCAATCTAAATCATTCACACTTTGTCCCTTTCTGCCTGGAATACTCAAACATACATATATTACCAAAAGTATTGGGACGCCTGCCTTTGCACGCACATGAACTTTAATGACATCCCATACTTAGTCTGTAGAGTTCAATATTGAGTTGGCCCACCCTTTGCAGCTATAACAACCCCAGCTCTTATGGGAAGGTTGTCCACAAGGTTTAGGAGTGTGTCTATGGGAATGTTTGCCCATTCTTCCAGAAGTGCTTTTGTGAGCTCAGGCACTGATGTGGACAAGAAGGCCTGGCTTGCAGTCTCCACTCAAATTCATCCCAAAGGTGTCGGTTGAAGTCAGGCCGGTCAAGTTTCTCCACCCCAAACTCGCTCATCCATGTCTTTATGGACCTTGCTTTGTGCACTGGTGAGCAGTCATGTTGGAACATGAAGGGGCCATCCCCAAACTGTTCTCACAAAGTTGGGAACATGAAATGGTACAAAATGTCTCTGTATGCTGACTCCTTAAGAGTTTCCTTCACTGCAACTAAGGGGCCAACCCCAACCCCTGAAAAACAACCCCACACCATGATCCCCCTCCACCAAATGATTTGGACCAGTGTGACATATGTGTGACACATGGTCCAGACAGAAGCTCCAGTAGTCCAACCAGGGACCTTGAGCCCAGGTGACATGGGGGCCCAAACTCTCTGGAAATCTTCTTCTTTGGGTATGGACCAGCAAGGATGCATTCTGCCCCTCATGGCAGATGCTGTCGGCACCTCTAAGTCTTCAGTCTACTTTCCCATCATTGGTACAACTTGTGAGTGTTCCTCGTTAGTTTGCCTTCCCGATGGACCTGTTGTGTATTGCTGGACTTCATGTGTATTCTGCCCACCGCATCATGCTGTACCTACCCACAAACCATCACCCTGACCTTCCTGTAACCCAAATAGTAACGCCTTATCTTAACCCTCATTGAAGTAAGTGAAACTCCTTGCATGTATATCACAATTCATTCAAAGAGAAAACTGTGCTGCCACTTGGGGAAACCCAACGCACCTCAGCTCGGGATCCCCACTGAACCACAGCTTGCTCGACTGTAGTAATCATGGGATGCAGTCCAAAACCGTAGTAAATCTGAAATGCCGCACATTTATTTAGCAGGATTTATGGAGATAGTGGTCATAAAGGTTGAAGGTTTGTTTTACTTTCTATGCATGAAGGTAAAAAAAAATTCAGTGTTCAGCCCCCCCTAATACTTACCTGAGCCCAATCTTGATCTAACGATGTGCACAAGAGCAGCGGCTCTCCAGGGTCTCTCCCTCCTCATTGGCTGAGATGCAGCAATAGGAGCCATTAGCTCCTGCTGCTGTCAATCACATCCAGTGAGGAGGAAGTGGGGGGTGGGGCTAAGCCACACTTTCTGTGTCTTATGAACATAGAGAGCCAGCTTGGGAACGAGCACACGAGTGCCACCATAGCAAGTGGTTTGCTATGGGGCCACTTGGCAAGGGGGAGGGTCCCAAAGCACCATCAGGGTACCCGAGAAGAGGAGGATTGGGCTGCTGTGTGCAAAATCATTACACGGAGCAGGTAAGTATGATATGGTTGTTAATTTTTTTTGTTTATTTAATTTCCTTTAAGGTCCTGTAAGGTCCATCATGGTGATCCAGCCATGATGGTTCTTCTTCAGGCACTTCCTGTTGTGAGGCAACGAATCCCTCCCAATTGTGCTTCTTTGTTGTCACCCTGTCATGTTTCCATAGCAGAAACATCAGGGGCTGTGATGACACACATTACCTTTATTACTATCAGGAAGCCAACCCAGAGCAATAATGCATAGCTGACATGTAGACAGTAGGAAGCTAAAAGAGGCTGGAGAAAATCAGCAGGACCGAGATACAAAATAGGATAAAAAAGATGAAAACTGTTTAATGAAAAAAAAATCACGGCAATTTTTTGATAAACAGAGCTGTAGCAAATAAAATACTGCCAAGTTTGGGCACTTTTGATAGACAAGCCCCTAAGTATTCCGTGCCATCTAATAAACTGATTGGCCACAGTCCCTGAAATATTGCTCCATACACGTTCCTGTGAACAATTAAGGAAAACGACAATGAAAGTAAACATATGAGAGCAGTGGAAAATCCTCCCGCGGTTTTTACATTTTCAAGATGTGGAGGTTATGTAAGTGCGTTTACAAAGCTGAATGTAACTCCTATTCCCATTATATCCCTGTGGTCTGGCTTGTATCCTTTCTCAGTGGGGACAGGGGAAGCAGCTTTCACTTGGCACGCTACCAGAAAGCTGGCCGTAGGTCTGATGTCAGTGATATGCCCCCAGCTGCAGACAGCCACCTCCCAGGGTGGTGCCTGAATTCTTCAGACTCACTGTAAATCCGTTCTCTTGTTATTTCTCCCTTTTTTTATTTATTTATTTATTTTAATTTAAAGCTGAACTCTGAAAAACAGCTAAATATACACTTTAAATACATATAGGAGTGCAAAGGTTTGAGCTACCCTATTAGGAATGATTCTTCCAACTAGCCAATTACAGAGAATGGATCATCAGACTGAATCACCAGAAGATGGATCACCAGAGGATGGATCATCAGACTGGATCACCAGAAGATGGATCACCAGAGGATGGATCATCAGACTGGATCACCAGAAGATGGATCACCAGAGGATGGATCATCAGACTGGATCACCAGAGGATGGATCACCAGAGGATGGATCATCAGACTGAATCACCTGAAGATGGATCACCAGAGGATGGATCATCAGACTGAATCACCTGAAGATGGATCACCAGAGGATGGATCATCAGACTGAATAACCAGAAGATGGATCACTAGAGAATGGATCATCAGACTGAAGCACCAGAAGATGGATCACCAGAGGATAGATCATCAGACTGGATCACCAGAGGATGGATCACCAGAGGATGGATCATCAGACTGAATCACCTGAAGATGGATCACCAGAGGATGGATCATCAGACTGAATCACCAGAAGATGGATCACTAGAGAATGGATCATCAGACTGAAGCACCAGAAGATGGATCACCAGAGGATGGATCATCAGACTGGATCACCAGAGGATGGATCATCAGATTGAATAGTTAGGCCCCTAAGTATTCCGTGCCATCTAATAAACTGTTTGGCTGCAGTCTCTGAAATATTGCTCCATACGTGTTCCTGTGAACAATTAGGGTTGCAGGGCCTCACAAGGTAGATCAGCCCAAACCACATACTTTAACATGCATGAATGTCGATCTTAGACCACTTCTCCCCATCCCCCTGGTCACTTCACAGTTTGTCCCTTCCTGCCTGGAGTACCCAAACTTACACTATATTTCCAAAAGTATTGGGACACGTGCCTTTGCACGCACATGAACTTTAATGGCATCCCAGTCTTAGTCTGTAGGGTTCAATATTGGGTTGGCCCACCCTTTGCAGCTATAACAACTTCAACTCTTCTGGGAAGGCTGACCACAAGGTTTAGGAGTGTGTCTATGGGAGTGTTTGGCCATTCTTCCCAAAGCACATTTGTGAGGTCAGGCACTGATGTGGACAAGAAGGCCTGGCTCGCAGTCTCCGCTGTAATTCATCCCAAAGGTGTTCTGTCAGGTTGAGGTCAGTGCAGGCCAGTCAAGTTCCTCCACCCCAAACTCGCTCATCCATGTCTTTATGGACTTTGCTTTGTACACTGGTGCTTTGTCATGTTGGGACAGGAAGGGACCATCCCCAATCTGTTCCCACAAAGTTGGGAGCATGAAAGTGTCCAAAATGTCTTGGCATGCTGAAGCCTTAAGAGTTCCTATTACTGGACCTAAGGGGCCAAGCCCAACCCCAGACAAACAAGCCCACACCATGACTCCCCCTCCATCAAATGATTTGGACCAGTGTGACACATGGTCCAGACAGACGCTCTGGTAGCCCTACTAGTCACTTTAAGTCCAGGTGACATGGGGGCCCAGACAGGGGAGTGCTGGGCCAGGGGGCAGGGTGGCAATTGCCCCCCAGGCCACCCCAACTTACAATCGAAATGGCCGACGGCCGTTGCCCACTGACAATATTTTCTTCTTGTGGAGGAAGTAGGGGCCAGGGGCACAGCCGCCAACTAACTGCATGCAAAGGGGGGGCGCCCAGAGCCAGCCCTACCATGGATGATGTCTATTATAGGAATTGGTCCAGTAGGCGAGACTTTGCTTTACAACGACTGCGCCAGGTAAGCGGGAGATCCCCGCTATTTGTAATCCGGCGGCTCTCCACTCTCTGCATTGCCGGCTGCATTGATGGGCACTGGTGAGGCTGCATTGATGGGCACTGGTGAGGCAGCATTGATGGGCACTGATCAGGCTGCATTGATCGGCACTGATGAGGCTTAGCTGATGTGTACTAGTGAGGCTGCATTGATAAGCACTGGTGAGGCTGCATTAATGGGCACTGGTGATGCATTATTTTTGTTAAACTTCCTTTGTTGCTATTAACATTACATCATGTTACCACATTGTATCATATTTGTCTTGCTTCATAAAATCAATATCCATTATAAAACCAGGTGGGCATGGGTGGTGAGCTGATTCGGTGGCTCAATGGGCCACTTGACTGGACTTGCCCCCCCAGGCCTAAAGCTGCCAGACCTCCCCTGGGCCCAGACCAGCTGATGCATGCTGCATGAGGGGGTTCATTTTCACCATCACCATCCACTCCAGTGCCAACCAGGCTTGCACCAGTAAAGCACTCAACTTCCCAAGGTATTGGCTGTAATTATCACTTCATTTCCCTATATCATCACACAGAGTCTCTTAGTTGTGATTATAAGCCAAACAGGGCAGTACAGTCACAATTCTGCTATGACATTGTCCAAATCATGGCATATAACAGATTCTTCAATATTCATTTCACCATAGTTCCGTGAGCATTATCAGAGCATTGTGGTATACTAATCTCAGTCTGTCTTTCTTTCTAAAACCTCCTCAGGTCTTACAGCCTAGCATAGCAGCTGCCCATCCCCTGAAGGGGAGAGAAAGGGCACACCCCCAAAACACTGTTCCTTAGCAGCTCACAGTTTCAGCATCCCGAACCGTGATAGCCAGCTCCATCCAGCTTATATAGGACAAAATTATTCCATAACACCAGTAGGAGGGGCAACCCTCCTGCTTATACTGCTCCAAAAGAAGTTGAGTGGCGACCATACCATTCAAAGGTCATGATACTGGTACCTGGGGACTGGCAGACCAGATGGAAATAATTGGTCTGATAGGTGCATGAAATTTCTTTTACAGCTTCTATGAAGTAGAATTGTGCAAATTTGACTTCATGATCTGGAATGCTGATGTAATAGGATGCAAAATCGGATGAATGATGACACGGGAGGTAACTGTAACTTGCAATTTACTAAACAGCTGAAAAGTAGCTTCAGTAATGCAAAATAGGTTCAGAATGGCAAAGAGCATGCATACACTGCAGAATAGTACAAAACTGATTATGAAAGCTGCACAAATATGGACTCTTTCCAGCAATGTATCTGTGACTCAATCAGGGTCCCATGTGACTACATAGCATTGCCTCTATTAGACTCTACAAGAGACAACAGAGATTCTAGCTGAGAATCACCAATTCAGTAAAAAAAAAAAAAAGTTCTGAACATAACTAGTTGTGATTATCCTCATGAATAGCATCCCTTACAGAGGAATACAGGTTAGCTCTGGAATTACAGGTGAACAGCTGAAGGGATCCCAGGGCACTAAGCACTAAGGTCACTCCACTGGAACAACGGCAGTCTGGCAACAATTGGGGAAGGGCTCCCTACAGTGGCTGGGTCTTCCAGAGAAGCTGCATGGTATTAGGCTCCTACCCATGCTGGTTTTGACAGTGGAAGGCCTTTCACCTGGCTGCAGATCACTTATCCAGCTACTTCTCCCTCATCAGGTGTGGTCTTTCTGAGCTGTGGAAGGTGGGAAGTGGAGAAATTATTTTCCCTGGGTAAGGCCAGGAACCCAAGGAGTTTTGGGAAAAGGAGTTAAATGGCCTCCGCCTGCATCTGAGCATGGCTATTTTCCAGTGACACTGAGGGTGGGAGCAGACATTGGGGTTGATTTGCTAAGGGCATAGAAGCAGTAGATGTAGCTAAGTGAATGCTCACTTTGCAAAGTGAATCTTCCCTTCTAGCTTGGTAAATAGTGTGAAGCTATCTTTTCTTTAACTACCCAATCATGTGTAAGGGAAAATTTATTCAGCAGAAAAGATTTATTTTCTTGCACATGATTGGAAGATCAGTGAACACCCACTTTACTAAATGAACAGTATTTTAGTAATTCAGCCCCCTTTGTGTTGTGTCATGGTCTTTACATATACAGTATATTAATGATATAGAAAGGCTCAAGGTTTATTTCCTTTCTATGCATGAAGGTAAAAATGTTCTGTGTACTTTAACATTTTTTTACAAGTAACCAGTTTATAATTACAGAGGAGGTCTAGTGCTAGAATTATAGCTCCCATTCCAACGTTCGTGGCGATACCTCACATGTGTGGTTTGAATGTCGTTTACATATGCGTTCACTTCTATGTGCAAGCACGCAGGAATGGGGGCGCTTTCATTTTTTTTTTATTATTGTTTTTTTTTTTTTTAAACACTATCGCTATAATTTTTTACTTTTTGATCACTTTTATTCCCATTACAAGGAATGTAAACATCCCTTGTAATAGGAATAGGGCATGACAGGCCCTCTTAATGGAGAGATCTGAGATCAGGCATCATTCAGATATCTCCACTTCAAGTCCCCAAAGTCATATGACGTGAACTTGAGTGAAGTGGTTAATATCACTTTAAGGGCTTGTTCACATGGGCAGCTGAAAAACAGTAAAATGTGAACTTAAGTGTGGCTTTTCTGGCCCCATTTAAACTGCAATGGCAGTCAGATGGGGTTATACGTATGCTGCGGCACTCAGGCTATGTCACTGAGGAGAGAAAAGAGGGAGGTGTTTGTAGTCCAAATAAGGAGTGCAACTTAGAGTGACTACACTGCTCCTCCACTGATGCAATGAGTGAGCACAAGGTGAAAATAAAGGAACAATAAAAGCTTTACAAAGATATACTTTAAAGCTGAACTTCAGGATAAGTAAAATATTATCTAACTACAAGAGCCCTGTATGTTCTCATCTGGATCTTGGTGTGCTTTGTATATTTCTTCCAGATTAGTGCAGTAATCCAGTGTGAGACTTTCCCTCTGTGCAGGAGCTTCCTGTAATAAAGACCGCTCATTGCTACTCTCTCCTTGTGCAGGGTGACTGGTCTTGCCTCCTCCCCGCCTGGAAAAACATTTGGTGCACACAGAAGGGTCTATGTACAGTTGTGCTCATAAGTTTACATACCCTGGCAGAATGTATGATTTCTTGGCCATTTTTCAGAGAATATGAACGAGAACACAAAAACATTTCTTTCACTCATGCTTAATGTTTGGCTCAAGCCATTTATTATAAAACAATGGTGTTTACTTTTTTTAAATCATAATGACAACAGAAACTACCCAAATGACAATAGTTTACATGCCCCGGTGATTTTGGCCTGATAACATGCACACAAATTGACACAAAGGGGTTTGAATGGCTATTAAAGGTAACCATCCTCACCTGTGATCTGTTTGCTTGTAATTAGTGTGTGCATAAAAGGTCAATGAGTTTCTGGACTCCTGACAGACCCTTGCATCTTTCATCCAGTGCTACACTGAGGTTTCTGGATTCTGAGTCTGAGGGAAAGCAAAAGAATTGTCAAAGGATCTGCGGGAAAAGGTAGTTGAACTGTATAAAACAGGAAAGGGATATAAAAAGATATCCAAGGAATTGAGAATGCCAATCAGCAGTGTTCAAACTCTAATCAAGAAGTGCAAAATGAGGGGCTCTGTTGAAACCAAACCACGGTCAGGTAGACCAACTAAAATTTCAGCCACAACTGCCAGGAAAATTGCTTGGGATGCAAAGAAAAACCCACAAATAACTTCAGGACTCTCTGAAAACATGAGGGAGGTGTTGCTGTTTCAAGATGCACAATAAGGAGGCACTTGAAGAAAGATGGGCTGCATGGTCGAGTTGCCAGAAGAAAGCCATTACTACGCAAGTGCCACAAAGTATCCCACTTACAATACGCCAAACAGCACAGAGACAAGCCTCAAACCTTCTGGCACAAAGTCATTTGGAGTGATGAGACCAAAATTGAGCTTTTTGGCCATAAACTCTACATTTGGAGAGGAGTCAACAAGGCCTGTGAAACACAGAGGTGGAACGCTGATGTTTTGGAGATGTGTGAGCTACAAAGGCACAGGAAATTTGGTTTAAAATTGATGGCAAGATGAATGCAGTATGTAATCAAAAAATACTGGAGGAACATTTGCATTCCTGTTTAGGAAGCTGCGCATGGGACGTACTTGGACATCCCAACATGACAACGGTCCAAAACACAAGGCCGAGTCGACCTGTCATTGGCTACAGCAGAATAAAGTGAAGGTTCTGGAGTGGACATCTCAGTCTCCTGACCTCAATATCATTGAGCCACTCTGGGGAGATCTCAAACGTGCAGTTCATGCAAGACAGCCCAGGAATTTCCAGGAACTGGAGGCTTTTTGCCAAGAGGAATGGGCAGCTTTACCATCTGAGAAGATAAAGAGCCTCATCCCCAAAGACCACAAAATACTTCAAGCTGTCATTGATGTTAAAGGGGGCAATACACGGTATTAAGAACTGGGGTATGTAAACTTTTGATCAGGGTCATTTGGGTAGTTTCTGTTGTCATTATGATTTAAAAAGAGTAAACACAGTTGATTGATAATAAATGGCTTCAGCCAAACACTAACCATGAGTGAAAGAAAAGTTTTTGTGTTATCATTCATATTCTCTGAAAAATGGCCAAGAAATCATAAATTCTGCCAGGGTATGTAAACTTATGAGCACAACTGTATATGAACTTTGCTGCACAAACTTGACACACATCCGCACAGCCCCAACAAAACTGCTTGTATTGTGTGTGATATGATTATCTCCTATGATTTTAATGATTATCTAGTGTCCATAATGTGGTATTTTTTTTACATACCTCAATCAGTTAAAAAAAAAACACATTATGGTCACTAGATGGTGCTTACGATCATAGGAGATATAGGGATAGGAGGCAGTGCCACATGCCAACTCCACATGCCACATTCAATTTTCCCTGGTCACAATGCATTGTGAACAGCCCCCTCTGGCTGTATTGTAGGCTTCAGACATGCCGTTGGGGAGCTGTAAAACTGCAGCTCAACTGTCTGTTTTTAGCACCCGGCATTCGCCCATGCCTTAGAAAGCAGTAAAAACCAGGGATGCATCAACACCGGTATTGGTGCTAATATCAAGCATTTGACTGAGTATCGGTACTCGCCCAAATGCTCCCGATATGAAACCAATACTTTTGCGGTGCGATTTGCGTCACTACAAAATGAATGGGTGCAAATTGTACTGCAAAGACTCGCATGTGATTTGAACAGGAATGTGGTGAGATTCCTGTCCGAATCACATGCGATTTCCCCCACTGCTCCTGTGTGTGTATAGAAAGGGAATAAAGCGCCATCTAGTGGCCAGTTTAAAAACGTTAGAACTCACAGTACATATCTGTATGCCAATGGTAGCAAATAAGGGACTCTGGAGGTGTTCACAGGGCTGGAGATGTAGAGGCGGCCTGCCCCCAAGCTGACATCACTTCTGCACTATACCCAGGGGATGCTGAAACTTCTCCTCCAGCCCTGTGAACACCTCCAGCGACCCTGATTTGCTACCATTGGTGGACCGGTACACCTATGTAGATTATTTTGCATGTGGCCAGATATTGCTGTGAGTTCTACCATTTTTTTAAACTACCCACTAGATGGCACTTTAATCCCTTTCTATACAGTGATGTCAGCTTGGTGGTGGACCGCCTCTACTTCTCCTCATGTTCTGTGAGCACCTCCAGTGGACTGATTTGCTACCATCGGCGGACAGATATGTACTGTGAGTTCTACCATTTTTTTAAACTGCCCGCTAGATGGTGCTTTAATCCCTTTCTACACACACACACACACACACGCACAGGAGCAGTGTGAGAAATTGCATGCGATTCAGACAGGAATCTCACTGCATTCCCGTTCAAATCACATGCGATTCTTTGCAGTGCAATTTGCCTCATTTTTTCTTTTTAATGAGGCAAATTGTACCACAAAGTATCGGTACTTGGTATTGGCGAGTACTTGACCGAAAGTATTGGTACTCATACTCGCCGATAAAAAATTGGTATCAGTGCAACCCTAATAAAAAAAAACAAAATTTGGTTTTTAACCCTTCTCAACTCTGTCCAAGAACTATTAAAAAAATGTCCAGACTAACACTTGAACCGCTCTTACGTAATCTTTTTTTCCGTGATACACCCAGTTGCTGAGAAGCTGCTTTTTATTATTAGCTGAACTTACTGTCTCCAGACTCTTCCCAAACATGGTGTTTATCTCAGTGTTAGTAAACTGTGAATAGATAGTTTTTCCAGTAAAACGCATAAAGAGGAGAATTACCATTAAGCATCTGGAAAATCATTCTGGGTTTGTAATGTCTTGGCTACGAATTGCTCCGATAATGGTTTTATATAGAAAAAGAAAATCACTTAGTGAGAGACAGAGGCTGCATCCTGGGTCCTGAATAAATGGGAATGTGCAGCTAAAATACAAACTAAACTCTGCCTGGAAAAGAAGTTCATAGAATCTGCAGACATTGCCTTGAATTCAATGATGGAAATACAGTAGATCTACAGTGTTTTACTCTCTGTAAATGTTACCGGCCCAATTGATGTTTGTGAAAGCTGAACCCCAGGATAAGCAAATAAGAGTCATGTGTATTTTTAAATGTATCTTGGTGTGCCTTGTGTATTTCTTCCAGATATATGCAGTAATTCACTTTCCCCCTGTGCAGGAGCTTCCTGTGATAAAGACCGCTCACTGCTGCTCTCTCTCCTAATGCAGGGTGACTGGTCTTGTCTCCGCCCCCTCCTGTAGTTTTCAACAGGCAGCCTGAAGTGGGCGGGGCCTCCTGGGTCTCTCCCACACCTCTGCTTTCTGCACAGCTTATGTACAGCACAGTAATGATGTCACTGCTTTTTTTACAAGGTAATATCTGAGCTTGCAAAGGCATTTGGTGCTCACAAAGAGGGTATTCTGATGCCAACATGAAAGCATACATGTGATATAGCTCCACCCCTATTTCACATATACACTGCCATGAAGTTTACGGCAGGAAAGGAAAATTACAGTAAGTATTTGATACAGTTATCCATTGTCCTGCAGCCAACATGGCAGCATACATGCGAGATAGGGGTGGAGCTATAGCACATGTATAGAAAAAATAAAAATAGAAAGCAGTGAAGCGCTGGCCCTCTTATATGTAAAAAACTACTAGTAAAACAGATGAACTTGAATAGATAATAATAGTGATGGTGACCCTTATCCAAAGTATTAAGTGCTAAATTAAATCTGCAATCCCTCCGATGGTAACTGAAATTAATTGAATATTAAACCAATAAGTGACAAATTAAGTGATAACACTTCACAAAAGTATGAATAACACCAAACATTCAAATTAATGGTGAATAGTGTAACAAAGTCCAAACCAAGTGGTAAATCTGTGCAGATACTCTTGCATGTTTTCTGTATGCTCAATAAGTAAAACATCTTGTGCACCTCCACCAGTCTTTTTGTGCGCTCGCCTCACTTATAGAACTGACCCAGGTCTGTATAAGCCTTCCCCTCAGGGGTTAATATCCCTTGACTGGGGGCTCTCTTGTTGTGGTGGGGCGTCTTGCTTCAGGTGGGCAGGGACCCTCAGGCTGGTAATGCTCAGAGATTATAGAGGACCAACATAGTGTTGAACTGTATAACTTTTTTTTTATTAAAATACTAACTCACATTTATATGTGCACATCCTCCAGTGCACTTGAGTAAACCTATTAGAAAATCTGGGGTGTATGTCCCCTTAAAAGATCATCTGGGTGTCCACAGTGGCTCGGTCCCGGGAGACACCATTCAAAACTTCCTGTTGCGGTGTAAAGACATTATTAACTCTATCCGACGCGTTTCATCACTCGTCATGTGACTTCCTTGAGGTATTTACTTTAATGCCTAAAGATTCTACTCATAAAGCAACTCATAGGGAGAGAGGGGAAGGGAACACAAACTTATATTCCCTGGGTGTATCCAGAAGCCTAGGGGCTTGCGGGAACCCAAGGGATTGTGGGTAAGATAGTTAAAGTGGTTGTCAATCCGTGACAACCACTTTAACCTACAGGTAAGCCTATAATAAGCCTTATCTGTAGGTTCGCTGCATATCTCCTAAACCTGCACGGTTTAGGAGATATGCAGTGTAATTGCATGTGCCCATGTCATCGGGCACATGCGCAGTGAAGAAACGGCCTCCGTGAGGTTCCTTCACTGAGATTGTGCCATGACTGGCAGCTCCCACGCGCATGTGCGGGAGTGACGTCACGCGACTCCAGCCAGTCACAGAGCCGGAGATCACGGCCCTGGAAGGAAGAGGGGCAGAAGATGGATGCGGCCTGGAACAGGGACATCACTGGACATCGCGGGCTTTCAGTGCAGGTAAGTGGCACATAATGGGCTAATATGCAATGCATACTAGCCCATTATGCTTTTCCATTGCAGGATAACATAGAGGAAGTAAGCCCCATCAGGGTTTACCTCCTCTTTAAAAGAGCCCACACCTGCATCTGAGCGATTGTAAAGTCTTGTTTTTTTTTAAATAACACACATGTTATACCTACCTGCTCTGTGCACTTGGTTTTGCACAAAGCAGCTCCAATCCTCCTCTTCTCTGGCTCCTCTTTGCTGCTACTGGCTCCTCACACCTGTAGAGTGCCCCCACAGCAAGCAGCTTGCTATGGGAGCACCCGAGCTGAGCTGCAGCTCCGTGTGTCCATCCCCGCCCCTCTCTCTCCTGATTGACTTACTGACTTTGATTGACAGCAGCAGGAGCCAATGGTGCCACTGCTGTGGTTCAGCCAATCAGGAGGGAGAGTCCCGGACGGCCGAGGGACTTGTGGACATCGCTGGATCGGGATGGGGCTCAGGTAAATATTAGGGAGTACTGGGAGGGCTGCTACACACAGAAGGCTTTTTCTTATTAATGCATAGAATGCATTAAGATAATAAAAAAACCTTCTGCCTTTACAACTCTTTTAACCACTTCAGCCCCGGAAGGTTTTGCAGCTTTAGGACCAGAGCACTTTTTGCGATTCGGCGCTGCGTCGCTTTAGCTGACAATTGCGCGGTCGTGCGACGTTGTACCCAAACAAAATTTGCGTCCTTTTTTTTTCCACAAACAGAGCTTTCTTTTGGTGGTATTTGATCGCCTCTGCGTCATTTCTGATCGCCGCTATAAACAAAAGAAGAGCGACCATTTTGCAAAAAAACCCAAATTTCTTACTTTTTGCTAAAATTCAAATCCAAAAAAAAAATATAAAAAAACATTTTTTTTTCACCGTTTTTGGCCGATTTATATTCTTCCTCATATTTGCGATAAAAAAAATTGCAATCGGCGTTTATTGATTGGTTTGCGCAAAAGTGGCCGCGTTTACGGATGGTGAGAATTCATTTCTGGGGTTTTTATTTATTTTTTATTTTTTTACTAGTAATGGCGGCGATCTGCGATTTTTAGCGGTAATGCGATATTGGGGGGGACATGTCAGACCATTTTTGACACTTTTTTGGGACCAATGACATTTATTCAGCGATCAGAAATTTAAATGTCCACTGATTACTGTATAAATGTAATTGGCAGTGAAGGGGTTAACCTGCAGGAGGCAGTGAAAGGGTTAATAGTGTTCCCTGGGTGTGTTCTTACTGTGGGGGGGTTGGGCTAACATGGGCATGAGAGATCTAACTGATCCCAGTGACAGGGATCAGTAGATCTCTCATGCCCCACTGACAGGGCGGGGAACCGCCGTGTTTACATCGGCGGTTCCCCGTTCTTTTCCCTGTAGCCGCTCATCGCGGCTCACCGGCGGACATCGGGTCCGCCCGAGCCGCGGGCACACTCCCTAGGTGGCCAAATGCGAATCGCCGTTTATTTACGGCGATTCGCGCAGCGCTCCCCCACTGCCGCCGTGAAAAGACGGCGCGCGGTGGGGAAGCGGTTAAGGGGAGCAGAGGGAACCCATGATGAGTGCCATATGTAGTAAGCCTGAGGGTAACCCATTTACTTGTACACCCTCCAAGGAGTTGGAGTAGATTATATTAAAACCCAACTTAAGGTTTTTTTTAAATGAGCTAAATACATTTCAAGTACATCACAACCAAAACTGTGTGAAGTGTTATAGTTTGTTTTCTTTTAATATCAGCCACAGCTTGAGTAGAAAAGTCTGTCCCCTGCCAGCATGCTGCAGAGTTTTGCTGATGTTTTGGACATTTGCAGAGAGACCACGGAGAGCAAGGGTCCCACTTTGCAGCTGCTGGCAGGGGTCAGGCTTTTCTATTCAGGCTGTGGCTCATCATGGAACACTTTTAGTTTTGACATACCTGGATTGTATTTAGCTGATTTAAACTGAAGGTTCAGTTGGGCTTTAAAGTTGAACAAAAATCCCTTGCTCCTTATCCTCTGAGGGCAGTGCCATCTTAGCCTCTATTTAGATCTGCAGTTGCTATGGTGCTCAACACTTGATGAATACAAAATCTAATGATTCATATACAAGAGTTTATTTATAGGCCAGTGGCACATTCTGGCTTAACAATATTCATTTAAGATTGTTTGACAGAAGGTTCAATGCCTGGTACATGGGTGCTTAGTGTAGCCCAATACCCCCACCATGTATTTCAGGTTCTGTAAATAATTTCATACAGGCTCCTTAATTCCCTTCTTACCTCCACTAGCTGCGTCTGGTAGTCCGACCACCCACATTAAACTGCTGCTGTCTGAATAGACCCTTCAGCCATGGAGACCTGGTGCCTTGCACAGGGCCCCAACATTCCTATCTATTATAGTATAATGCCACCTTCCTGTAGGAAAACAAAAGACTTGTTCTAGCGCAGCACGCATCTGGTAATAGGTGAGCCGTGCAGAGGCGCAGGCCCAGGCAGCCTTAGAAGAATTACTCTGCTTCCAGATCAGCGCTTAGTAACCTTTTCCCTGATCATCTTGTTTTACTTTCCTTGCTTGACAATTTCCCCATTTGAAAAGGTTAACAAACCAGAAACATGGAGCATATCAGAGTAATCATTGTGAAACCATCTGTAAATTATGTTGTGCAGCAAAAGGGTTTACAGCCGATAGGGCATTGTCTATGAGTCTGTGAAACTACAATTGCCAGCATGTCTTGCATAACTGAAGCCACAAGGAGCTTATTCAGCAAGCAAACTGAGGTTCCCATCCTAAATATTAAACTTATTGTTGAAAAGTAAGTTAGCCAAATGGCCTTTATTTGCTGAGGAAGTGTACAACTTCCCTTTCCTTTCCTTTCCTCCCCCCTCTCCTTTTTCTTCCATTTTTCTTTCCCATTTCCCCTTTTCTTTTCTCTTTTCCCTTTCCTTTCCTTTCCATTCCTTTCCTCTTTCCTCTTTCTTCCATTTTCCCTTTCCTTTCCTTTCCTTTATCTTCCCTTCCCTTCCCTTCCCTTTCCTTTCCTTTCCCTGACATTTTTCTCTTTCCTTTTTCTTTCCCATTTTCCCATTTTCTTTTCTTTCTTTCTTTCCCTTTAAAGGTTTTTTTTTTCTTTCTTTACAATTATCCTCATTAACAGTCCTATTAGGTACCAGTAAGATGTCATTAAATTGGTTTCACTTTACATATGAATAGCTGGGAACAGCTGAAAGAAAAACCTTATTATTTTATCATATTAATTTACATAGAAATAAGAAATCACAAATACATAAGTTAGGTACAACTAGTGTAATTGTTGATGTTTTTTGCACTCAAAACATGGAATTGAGGTCCAGTTACTGGATTCCCTTGCAATTTTAAAGAGGAAGTAAACCCTGATGGGGTTTACTTCCTCTATGTTACCCTACAATGTAAAAGCATAATGAGCTACTATGCATCGCATATTAGCCCATTATGTGCCACTTACCTGCATTGGAAGCCTTGTCCCCGCTCCAGGCCACGTCCATCTTCTGCCCCTCTTCCTTCTGGGGCCGCGATCTCTGGCTCTATGACTGGCCAGAGTCGCGTGACATCACAGCATGACCTCAGAGAAGGAATGGCACGGAGGCCATTTCTTCACCGCGCATGTGCCCTAATATTGTGGGTACATGCAAGTAAACTGCATATCTCCTAGTCCGTGCAGGTTTAAGAGATACGCAGGGAACCTACAGGTAAGCCTTATTATAGGCTTACCTGTAGGTTAAAGTGGTTGTCACGGGTTGACAACCATTTTAATTATTCATTGATCCACTTATGTACCCCCATAATTTGGTTCTCCTACCCCTGGTTAAAAATACCTGCTTTAAAGGGAATTTAGGTATTTTTGCTATATTTTTTATTTATTATCTTAAGGGTGAAAAATGCAGTCAAGTAAACATGAAATATTGCATATACTGTATGTTATGTATTATCTGAGCTTTAGACATAATTTCCTCTGTCTCCCTTTTTTAAAAAAAAGCTTGTAGAGCACAATAGCAAAGATGAATTTTGCACACCAAGTTGTGGAATGATGTTAAAATGCCATTATATGTGAATGGTGGGACTAAAGGTTTTCAGCTCTATTAGAAGCAGTTGTTCCAGTCCCTCTGTGCCTATCACCCACATTTAGGGCTCATTGAGACAGACAAAAAGGGCCACACGCCGAAAAGAATCAGCATATTTTTGTGACAGGTAGTACATATGTTGGTGACCAGCCTCGGTCAGCAGGCTGTACGAATCAATAACAGTTTGACCAATGCTACAACAGTTTGCATGTAATCAAGTGGTTACATGGTATTAGGGACAGATGAGCGAGGCAGGATGCAGACAATTTGTGTCTAGGGGTGTATGGTCCTTACTGGCAATCAGGGATAGGCAGGGACCAAGGCTGTGGCAGACATTTTCCAAAGTACAGACCTTAGTGAAGGACACAAAGGGCCTTTAGAGCAGGCCATGCTCCCCATAGATCCCCTTTAGAGCAGGGTCCTCATAGATCCCCCTTTAGAGCAAGCCAGGGTCCCCATAGATCCCCCTTTAGAGCAGGGTCCCCATAGATCCCCCTTTAGAGCAGGTCGAGAGGCCCCATAGGTCCCCTTTTAGTCTTACTTTTTCACCTATATTCCCTGTGCTACCAGCCAGGTTTTCCAGCACCACCAGGTAGTACTCCAGGCAAGGCTCTCCCTGCAAAGAATATATATATATTTAACCAACATGTTATGCTGGAGCTAGGTCGGCACAGAATCCATCCAGCTCTTCCAGCACCTTGACCTTCCACGGCTGTTCTCCCGTGCTGCCTGAAAAGTGCAGCCCTCTGCATTTGAAAAGCACCACTCTCTGCATTTTACACTGCGGGGCGGCCCCTGCAATCCCTCCAACATATCACTCCACCGCATATGTGATTCCAGACTCCTAGAGTGGGCGGTGTGGCACCGGCCGGATCTACAGAGGAGGAGCCGAGCCAGCCATTGCATCGGATGAGGGAGGGTCTGACTTTGTCTTTATCAAGTACAAAACAAATACCGAAAGCCATTTAAACATCTTTACCCTGGCTATTTGATATTCACACCTTTGCCCGTGTAGCTCATATAGCTAACACCTATCCTAGACTTAATTGGATAATGTATTAAGAATTAGGACAAGAAACTTTTACAAACTTTCACATTACGTCAAGTTCTTGGACAATAAGCAGCTGCCTTGATACATTTTTTGACATCATGGTTATTGGTTTAAGGTGACATTGGGATGCCCATGCTGGCTGTAAATGCTGAGGCATGCATCCAACACGTTTGAACTGAGGAAGCAACTTGGTTTAGTGGTAAAACAACTAATACATAACAAGTATCCAACTTGGCTCCAACTTTCAGTCACTTACAGTCTAAAGACTATACTTCCTCTTAAAAAGTCCAGGTCATTTTGATTAGATACCATTTGTCTCAGTTCCAACCTCCAGTCCCTTCAAGTCTATTGCCCACCTCTTACAAATTCTAGACCATTTTGGTCAGATACCATTTCCCCTAGTTCCAACCTCCAGTCCCTTAACGTCTATTGACCTGCTCTTAGAAAGTCTAGGCCATTTTGTTCCGATACCGTTTTTCCCAGTTAGAACTTCCAGTCCCTTAACATCTATTAAACTGCTCTTGCAAAGTCTAGGCCATTTTGTTCCAATACTGTTTTTCCCAGTTAGAGCCTCCAGTCCCTTAATGTCTTTTGAACTGCTCTTACAAAGTCTAGGCCATTTTGTTCAGCTACCGTTTTCCCCAGTTCCAACCTCCAGTCTCTTACAGTCTAATGACCTCCTCTTACAAAGTTTAGGCCATTTTGACCAGATACCATTCATCCTACTACCTGGAGAGAACATCCCTAATGGGCTTCAAACCCATAGCAAGGCAAGATAACAGTGCTAACTGCTTAGCCATGACACTGTCCTGTAGCAGACGACTGTCAAAAAAACTGGTTGCAATGGTCAGCACAGGTTTTTTTCTCTCTTCGTGGAGTTTATCTTTTTCCCCCAAAATCCTGCTGCCAGAAGGTCTTTTCTCTTTTCCATATCAGAGTGTTGGGTGTTTAATCAGGAGTCCTATGGGTTGTGCCCAAGCACCCTGTTTAATTCACCTCCTGCTATCCTGGCCATTAAAGGGTTTTACTGGGCTTTTGGCTGCATCTTGATCTCATTTATTCCTTCAGATTGCAAGATGAAATCCCTGTGTATGGTTTTGGTAAGCGCTGTAGTCTGCCTGCATTTAAACACATGTTTTGTATTAGTTATGTAGAGTGGTGACAGGAAATAGTATTCAAGGCCTTGGAATAGCATAAAGGCTAATTCTATTACCTCTTTCCAGGGTGGCTTGTTACACTCACATAGGTAAACTGTTTCCAACTGCAATTAAATTGAAATCACAAAAAAGAGCATTTTTAAATTGTACTGTGATCAGAGCTGGTTTAAAAGAGGAGTATAAAATATATTGTCTTAAAGTGTTTGCCTCCTGTTCTATGTACCTGTATGAGAATGTCTCCTGTTCTCTTTGTATTGCTTCCTTTGTGTGAAATCCCTGGTGTTCCTGCCAGTCCCTCTGCTTTCCTGTTAAAAACTGAC
Source organism: Glandirana rugosa (assembly GCA_018402905.1). NCBI lineage: Eukaryota > Metazoa > Chordata > Amphibia > Anura > Ranidae > Glandirana > Glandirana rugosa. Next base: position 2,322,229 of record BLSH010193653.1, on the reverse strand, counting down.
CACACTAAGCAGGAGAGCATACCCGTTGTCAGTTCTCTAGCTATGCTGGGAACTCAGTGTGCTCTCCTCCAATGATCAGACTTGTTCTGACACGCCATTCACTGGGAAGAAGTGTGGCTGCGGCTCCCCCCCAGCTCTTATGCAGCTGAGAACAGAGGGAATGTGATCACATATAAAAAGGGAAAAAAAGGTATCTATAATGTATTTTTATATGTATACAAAAATGTTTTGCCTTTCATTTCAATTTTAAACTGAATGGCTTGATTTACAAGGTGATCTTTTACAGTAAAGGGAGGCCACCAAAAAACTGATAATTGTAGATGTTGGACAAACTCATTTTCCAAAAGGATCGGAAATCATTTTCATCAGGCAATCAAAATCAACAGATGTTATCAGTGGGAATAACAAGAAAGAAGGGGGTATTAATTCAGTGTTGGAGCTTCCTGAATCGTCTAGTGCAAATGATTGGAGACACAAGGTCAAATCTCCATAGATGTTGGTGAAATATTGTCCTGTTTATTTCCAGCCTGAGAGGGACATGAAGCCTTGAGAAATTAGAAAGAATGTATGGCTGCTAGTGGGGGTTTTTTTTGGGGGGTAGTGGCAAATAAACACCCCCCCCCCCCCGAGCAGCACAGTCCCCCCCGCTGTTTGCCGGTCGGTCTGGCACTTACCCCATCTAGACGGGTAGCGGGCAGCGACTCCATCTCCTCTCCTTGATGGTGGTGTAGCGGGTTCCAGTGTGCGGCTCCTCCCCTCCTCCTCCTAGGCATCCAATAGGATCGCCTGTCCTTTCACCCAATCGAATGATGGGTATCCAAACCCGCTTCCTGATTGGGAGGGAGGAGGATCAGTGTTATAACAGCGAATGCTCATTCTCTGTGCTCTGAGCCCACCCTATTTTGAAACCTCTGGCTCTAATCGGTGCTTCAAAAACACCTCCCCGTTGGAATTTATGCGCCCGGTGACCTGAAAGCAGCCGGACGCATGGATAGGGGAGGCAGTGATGGACAGGGGGGGCGGCACCCAAGTGTTCTTAATGGACGGTCCGTCTCTGCTTGATTTATTATGGCAAAGATTAACCACTTCAGCCCCAGAAGGATTTACCCCCTTCCTGACCAGGCCATTTTATGTGATACAACACTGCGTTACTTTAACTGACAATTGCACGGTCCTGCGACATTGTACTCAAACAAAATTGATGTCTTTTTTTGTCCCACAAATAGAGCTTTCTTTTGGTGGTATATTATCCCCTCTGCGGTTTTTATTTTTTGTGCTATAAACAAAAAAAGAGCGACAATTTTGAAAAAAAAAAAACCTAACTGACATTTCTGACACTTTTTTGGCAACCAGTGACATTAATACATCAGCGATAAAAATATGCACTGACATTGTACTAATGACACTGGCAGGGAAGGGGTTAACATCAGGGGCGATCAAGGAGTTAAATGTGTTCCCTGTGTGTGTTTTCTAACCGTATGGGGGACTGTGTGATTGGGAAAACATACAGATTAACAAGAAGACAGATCTCAGTGAAATCCCCTGACAGAACGGTGATCTGCCTTGTTTACTTCGGCAGATCCCCATTCTGTCTCTAGGGGAACGTTCGCGGGCAGCCGGCGGACATAGAGTCCGCCGGATCCACTGACTGGCTTCCCCGCTGGCCAATCGGATGCCTGCACAGTGCCGCCGGTGCATACACCCACGAATGCTAGTGCACGAATCGCCGTACCGGTACGGCGATTTGCGCAGCCGAGCCACCTTGCCACAGTACATATGCGGTGGGTGGCCAGCAAGTGGTTAATGAAAAATGTGTTTCCTAGAAGAGATGGGCTCGGGCGTGTTTGGGTTCCTAGTCCCAACCCACCTGCCCGATCCCACCAGGAAGCTGACACTGCACACTGCTAATCACAGGCAGTAAGACATTTCCCAATCTGTGCAGCTGCAGACTGGGAAATGTCTTACTGTGATTAGGGCTGTGCAGTGTCGGCTTCCTGGCAGGATCGGGAAGGTAGGTTGGGACTAGGAACCCAAACACGCCCGAGCCCATCTCTACTTACTAGATGTGCAGCACTGAGATCGATCATACACCTTAAAGTGCTTGTAAAGGCTGAAGGTTTTTTTACCTTAATGTAGCCAGGTGCGGCTGGTGGCAGCCAGGTGGGCTAGCATTTCTGCAAGCAAGTGCAACTGGGACCAGTGACCACAGGAAGGCATAAGGAAGTGTGTTTGCTGTTCACTCCAACTTTGTACTGTGTCAAAAGGGGCAGTGAGTCCCTGCCTGTAATGGGCCTTTGCTGAACAAGCTGAAACTGTTCCCAGCAGGAGCTGTACACAGGAACCAAGTGTGTGCAGAAGGATGGAAGAAGAGGATTCTTTGTTAAAAGGGAGGATGTTGGCCCTTGCTCTGTATTCTGGACATTTTTCAAGTTTGGCATCTCATAATTCTTTACCTCATCCAAGTTATCATCCTCTGATTATAAAACAACAACAAGCCAAGGACTGATTTCTGTGTCTGAATGAGTGAAGGAAATGCTAAGTGACTGGCTGTGCCTAACTTCAGTGACTCCTACGGCGGGGGTAGTGCTACACAATCATGATTTTACTAATAAACATTAAGTACATAAAAAGGATCCCCAGAGCACAACGGTAAGTTAAAGAGGCAGCATAGCAGAAGCAGCCTGCTTTGAGACCCAATATATGTAAATGACTGCGCCATCTGATAAGGAATGAGTCACAGCTGATGAGTCATTGCACTGTACAGGCAAGGGGCTTCTTTAATCAAAGGAGCAAACAAGGAATCTTTGGAATGTGAAAAAAAGCCTAAAGCCCCACCTACTGGTTCAAATGGAGATAGCACATATATTAAAATGTACAGTAATATATCATATTTACCAACAAAAATATATATTCTGGCGGTTTAATATGATGTCCATTGTGCTTCTAGAACTTGTCATAACTGTCAATTTGGGCCTGAAAAAACATACTGACCGGCCCAGCAAGTCAAGTGTTTTCCAGTGTAAGCCACAGCCCATGTCACCGTCTTCTGACATCATAATAGGAGGTCAGCTGTCAATCTTTATGCTGGTACCTGATGACGCAAGGTGGTGTATGTGCGGGATAGTGACAATCGCCTGGGCTGGCACATAGGCAGCCATCAGTATGTGATGTCAGTATCCCAGGAGGCTATTGGCAGGGGTATGTCATTTTTGTCTAGACAAAAAACATAGAAGCTTGGGATCTGCTGAAAGGGTACCTAACATTGTGTTTTTGGTCCCATGCCCATGTACAAGAGCTCCTAAAAACAAAGGTCTTCTCTTGTATGTCTCTATTGACCATTCCGCATACAATATAAACACGGGCTATGTAATGGTATCAGACCCACTGTATGTGATAGCAACTAAGCAGTACAAAAATAATTCTGCCAGGAAAGGGACTTCCTGCGGTGTAAACTTTGCCAGACATCATTATCTGAGATTATTTGTTTTCTCCTTTAGGATTGCCTGAGGGCTGTAGAGGACTGAAATTAACATGAATGCCAAGTGGCCCTATATTGCTAGAAAGTGAGCAGACACAGCTGAATAGAAAAGATCATTATTGTAACTGGACAGTTACTATTTTTCGACCCTGAAAAAAAGACTTAGGAAGCTGGGCATAGTTGTCAATATTAATGGGCTGTTCGGTCCTTTATACGTCCTTCTCTCATTAACGTCTAGGAAGAAGCCAACATCAGTGTAAGGACTGATTCTGTAAATAAAATTAGCTGTTCACAGATGGACTCGATGGCCGAGAAAATACCAGAGATACTGAAGGAGTGAAATAAGCAGTGGCAGCTGGTGAAGTTTTAGGATAGAGGGGTGCCAGACCCCGCCCTTCCCTTTTGACCCCTGCCACTTCTCATAAGCCCCACCCCTTTTAGTATCCACCCACTCTGTCCCCTGTATTCCACTTGCTTCCACCCATAGTGTCAGGAGTATTCAGCTCAGCATCACAGGACGGAGTATACAGCCCCAGCATCACAGGACAGAGTATACAGCTCAGCCTCACAGATCAGGGTATATAGCTCAGCCTCACAGATTAGGGTCTATAGCTCAGCCTCACAGATCAGGGTATATAGCTCGCCTCACAGATTAGGGTCTATAGCGCAGCCTCACAGATCAGAGTATATAGCTAAGCCTCACAGATCAGGGTATATAGCTCAGCATTACATATCAGGGTATATAGCTCAGCATTACAGATCAGGGTATACAGCTCAGCATTACAGATCAGGGTATATAGCTCAGCATTGCAGATCAGGGTATATAACTCAGCCTCACAGATCAGGGTCTATAGCTCAGCCTCACAGATCAGGGTTTATAGCTCAGCCTCACGGATCAGGGTCTATAGCTCAGCCTCATGGGTCAGGATATATAGCTCAGCCTCACAGATCAGGGTATACAGCTCAGTATTGCAGATCAGGGTATACAGCTCAGCATTACAGATCAGGGTATATAGCTGAGCATTACAGATCAGGGTATATAACGTAGCCTCACAGATCAGGGTATATAGCTCAGCCTCACAGATCAGGGTATATAGCTCAGCCTCACAGATTAGGGTCTATAGCTCAGCCTCACAGATCAGGGTATATAGCTCGCCTCACAGATTAGGGTCTATAGCGCAGCCTCACAGATCAGAGTATATAGCTAAGCCTCACAGATAAGGGTATATAGCTCAGAATTACAGATCATGGTATATAGCTCAGCATTACAGATCAGGGTCTATAGCTCAGCCTCATGGATCAGGATATATAGCTCAGCCTCACAGATCAGGGTATACAGCTCAGCATTGCAGATCAGGGTATACAGCTCAGCATTACAGATCAGGGTATATAGCTGAGCATTACAGATCAGGGTATATAGTTCAGCCTCACAGATCAGGGTATATAGCTCAGCCTTACAGTTCAGGGTCTATAGCTCAGCCTCACAGATCAGGGTCTATAGCTCAGCCTCATAGATCAGGGTATATAGGTCAGCCTCACAGATCAGAGTATATAGCTCAGCATTACACATCAGGGTATATAGCTCAGCATTACACATCAGGGTATATAGCTCAGCATTACACATCAGGGTATATAGCTCAGCATTACACATCAGGAATATAGCTGGACACTCTTAAAGTGACAAATTTTTTGTGAGTAACTTGGGGGGGTGGCGCCCATGCACCCCTATGAACGGGCTGCCACTGGAAATAAGTATCTGTTGTAGTACCTCCCATAATGACCAGTATACTTCAGCACTCTCAGCCAAGGTTTCAAATGTCATGATGCCATTGGCCTCTCTGTCAAAGTTAAGGAGTAGAGAGTTGTAAATCATTAAAAAAGGGAATGTATTGAAATAAAACTGAACATAAATCCCTCCAGCTCAACTTTATACAGTGCATGGATTTAATCAAAGGTTATGGCAGATCATTACCTGCTCCTGCTATGTAGGTTCTATGACCGACAGGCCAATTTGTGGTCGATGATGAGGTTTTAGTGTGGAACAGTAAGGAACACAGTGTAACATTGCACTGGTATCACTGGACTAACCCAGGCTAAATGACCCATGGGTTTAGTATGGGCTCTGTATGTGCTCGCTCCTTCTACCCCCCTCACCACCTGGTGCATTAGTAGAAATACACAGGGGAGGATGGATGATGTGACTGCAATGGAACCTGGGTGCTGCACAATGTAAGAAGATGTGCAGTGGACTACAAGGGACACAATTCCCTGCAAACAGAGGAGGAGAGCACAGGACTTTTTCTGGACAAATCTGCAGGGATCTGGGAGTCTAATGCAGGGAGCCAGAGAGCACAGACCTGCTGCTGAGGTTTGTGCACTGTGCCAGAGAGGACAGCGCCTATGCAGAGGCTGGGGTGTCATCTCAGTGTTCTGTGTGACCAGAGAGCATGTGGACCAGAGCCAAAGACAGATACACTGGAGGGGCCCATGTGTGCCTACGCCAGAGCTGAGAGGTTGAGCCTTGTGAGAACCTGTTCATGAATACCTGATCATGAAGACTGAGCCTTCTGGGGCAACTGACCGCCAAGCATGTTGAACGAGATTCGCTACACGCCAAGAAGGATGAGCTAAACCATCTGTGCTTATCTCAACACAGATACAGTTAACTGTATATATAATTAAATACAGTTAAGACTTTCCCTTGTTTAGCAGTCCATCAGCCATCCACTGCACACCCTTAAAGGGACACCTACAAGTGCACCACCTTACAGAAGGGCCCCAACGATACGGATAATGGGACACCATGTACTTTATAGCCACCTTCAGGGGTACCCCTTTGCCAGAAGCATTAACATCCACCCACTATTGGGCTGGATGCATCGTGTGCACACGAGGACGTTTAGTTTTGGGTAAATAATGCAGATACTTATAACCCTGTTTGCATCAGTTAAAATTGGCTTAGCATTACTAAAGTTCCGTTGATTGCCATCCTTTTGCCTACCTTATAGAGTAGTAGCATACTAACGCTTACACCGGTGTGTGTGGCCTTCAACCTATAACCCGGTCTATCAGTGGGGACCAAGCACCTTAAAAAGTTGTGGCAGAACAGAGAACCCATCATCTCAAGCAGCTCCTGCATGGGTAAGTGCTACAAGTACAAATGGCATTTAATGAATCATTTGTATTGGAATCAGGTTTTTAGCACAATTATTATGGCATACTTTATGTTTGTGCCAACATTTTCCTTACTCATATATTATATACCAGATTTATGTAAGTTCAATAAGATTGTCGCAACAATATTATTGGCATTAGCATCAGCTGACTGTTTACAATAATTAATGTCAGTTATATAATTATCAAGAAGAAATGCGTTGAAGGTGCTGGATCTAAAGTGTGTTTACTAGTGTGTGCTAGTTGAACCCTCCAGTAAATGAGTGACCAGGGCTTGTTTACACTTGCTTCAAAACATGACTTCGACATGCTTTTTTTAACACTCTCTGAACACCAGTCAAAGCTCCTGTCACCAAATAAAATGGATAACTTGCAGTCCTGTTTATACCTTGCTTTTGCTTTGCTTCAAAAATTATAACCCATGTCTCTTTGGTGGTGCTTCAAAGCGTCTTCAAAGCTTCCATAGAAGTCAAATGACAAAGCTTGATTGAAGCACCTGCAGCTTTTGAGAGGCTTTAATTCAGTTTTAGCTTCGCTTTGTTTTGGACGTATTGCAGGTATGAGATATCCACACACACACACACAGGGCATCTGGCAAGCTTCATTAAAGCTTCAAAAAAGCACCACCGATACATCATTGAAACACCACAGAAGCATCATTAAAGCACTACCAAAACATCAAAAACACATTAAAAAGCATGTTAAAGCCGTAAGCGCCATAAAATGTGTTGAAGTCAAAGCAAGTGTAAATGAGCCGGAGTCTGGGGAGTTTACATGTCAGCCAACTGGTGTTCATCCTGCAAACATGGCCAAATCATAGAAGTTTGCTTTTTTGGATTTATTTTTCGACTGAAGGTTGAAAGTCGAAATTGTCTAATATTGTCTTGTTCTGATAGCAATCATGAAGAGAGGCACAAAGGTCTGTCTCACTCATTGCATTTGGAAGACTTTGAGCTTAATTATGTCAGGTTTGAGCAGAGTCCATGTTGGCATGAAGAATTGGCAGGATCAATGTTCAGAAGAGGACAGTTTTGGTTTTGGTGGAGATAGAAGTCTTCTTACAGAAGCACCATCGATATTAGGCAACTGCTACTGTTGCCTGCCCATTCCTACAGTGGATTTCAATGGTGGATGGCTGGACGCCACCTTCTTCTCCTACACTAGTGATGCCAGGTATTTGAATTCTTGTACCTGCTTGATTTGGATTCCATTGAGGTGAACATTGGCCTGTGATGGTCATTACTTGGGTCTTATCTGCCTTTGCATATGGGCAAACCTCAGGGATAAGAGGTAAGAAACTTTACAGTCTGAATTCTTCAGACTGTAAATTGGACTGCAGAGGTATGGGTTTTCATCCTACACAGTGTTGCCAACCTACCAGATTGAAATTTACTGACACCACGTCAAAAATGTACTGGCACAGACAAGTTTTTACTGGCATTTCCAAAAGTTACAAAATTACAGTTTTATGTGCAAATTTCAGCATTCAGGCTACAAACAAGTACAATATGCAATTAGCAATATGATGTAAGGTAGATAGTAAGGTAAAATAAAATTTCTTATTTTATTTCCAATGTTGTAAGTAGCTCAGGGACAGGACTTAGGAGGGCAAGAAATTAGAATGGACACGCATGGAATTGACTCTCATACTGACACTGACAGCAGGGGGCAGCAGTACAGATGATGATGACACCTCACCGACATGACTTGTCCCCTCCTGAGTCACAGAGGCCATCTCTCTCCACGTCAGGTGGTCCCTTCAGTCCACTCCAGTCTCAACAGCACTGACAGTCCCGCTCCCGGCCTGCCATGCTCCCGCACATGAGGCGCTGGCAGCTCTGCTAGGCTCCTTTGCACATCACACGACATGCTCAGGCACCGCCTCCGCCAGAGCCACTTGAACACACTGTAGCAGACACTCAGACGGTCTCAGGAGGCTCCAAACTGAGGCGAGCATCACAGCCATATTTTTTACTGGCAACCTTTTCCTTTTCCTGGCATTTACTGACAGGAGAAAATTGCCAGTTTTTTTACTGGCTGCCAGTAAAATTACAGACGGTTGGCAACACTGATCCTACACATCACACCCCAACACTAGCAATAGTGAAGAAGACTTTAGGGTGAATTATAGCTGTAAATCACACACAGAGACTCTACTAGTGCTTATTGCCTGCCTAAAATGGAATATGATATTTCAGTTTTCTGTTCAGCTAAATCAGTGAAATCCACAGTGCTTCTATTATGTTTCAAATGTAACTATGTTGTATTATGCCAACAGTCCAGACTGAATATTTACATATAAAACCTGTCAGTCAGGTGGTGTGGCCATCTCGCAGCTGCAGTAGCTGGCTGAACATGCACAATAATCAGATTAATAAAGAATCCACATTGTCATTGTTGAATGTGATGCAGTTGTTGGTTTAATCCCAGAGACTGAACACTGTGAAACACAACTTCTGTTTTAAAGAAATATCGTTCTTTTTGGTCACGATCATATTTCAGGAGGTCTTGAAGACGCAGTAGCTGCATTGCAAATCGATCATTTGCACGGACTGTAAAACATTCATCTTCAAGTTTGCTTTGTCCATATGTTGGATTCTTTGGTATCCTGAGGCAAGTTCATTTCTCCACTAAATCTCTGTATAAAGGGGCCCCCTAGTAGTAATATAGGACCCTTGCAAAGTTCCTCAGCTGCCCAGTCCAATGATAAGCACTGGGCCTAAGGTCTCAGCTGCAACTTCTGCACTCATAGAGCTTTGTGACATCTTCTACTGCATGGAAACTGCTTCACCTTCATAGGGAGTGGGTTCTAAGCGCAGGCAGAGGGTGCTGGATTAACCTGAACTTGGGGCCTTAAAAGTAGAACTTGAAGCAAGCAGCTCAGAACACAAATACAATAAACGCTATATTGTCAAAAATATTGGGACACCTGCCTTTACACACACATGAACTTTAATGGCATCCCAGTCTTAGTCCGCAGGGTTCAATATTGGGTTGGCCCACCCTTTGCAGCTATAACAGCTTCAACTCTTCTGGGAAGGCTGTCCACAAGGTTTAGGAGTGTGTCTATGGGAATGTTTGACCGTTCTTCCAGAAGTGCAAGAAGCTGATACCAGGTCAAATGCAGGTATTTACACAGTTTCTGTTTAAAAATGATACATTTAATAAATAATTCATTCATTTGTGCCCTTTAGAGCTGCCTGGTGTCCAGCTTTAAGGCGGTTGTCTACTGATTAAAAAAAAAAATAAATAAATAAATAAAAGCCTGCAAGACAATAGCATAATGAGCTAGTATGCACCGCATACTAGCTCATTATGAAATACTTACCTTGAAACGAAGATCCGACCGGGCTGCTCGGTCCGCTCTGAGGGAGTGGACATGTTCCCTCGGATCTTGCTTCTGGGTATGCGGCTTTGGCGCTGTGACTGGCCGGAGCCGCGAGGCGTCACTCCCGTGCATGTGCGCGGGACCCATCTTTCCGGCACGGTCTGGCCCTATTGCCGGGACATACACGGTGCATGGGCCATATCTCCGCAGCATCTTAGAGAGGGAATATCTCCTAAACCGTACAGGTTTAGGGGATATTCATTTTACCTACAGGTAAGCCTTATTATAGGCTTACCTGTAGGTAAAAGTACTAAAATTGGGTAGACAACTGCTTTAATGCAAGAGCAAAGTAAAAAAAAAAAAGAATACATATGCAGTACATCTTTGCAACAAATGCATATTTCCCCACGTTTTTTCCCTGCTGCAAGTACAAAAATGTACCTGTTGATATGCAAGAAGGCCAGTGTGCTCCTACAGTCCTGCCCAGCTCTCCCCTGCTGGACTACAGAACACCAACCCTTCTCCAGACATTGTGAGTAGGTCTTATGTAGTCCTAAAGTGAAGAACTCAGGCCGGAATGACAACACTGCTTAGGATTTAGACACAATGGTGTTTCTGACACATAACACACTAAGGGGCACACAGGAAAATTGAACTTCAAAAGGAAAATGTTATATCTTTGACTTTTATCAAAATAACAAAAACTAGGAAAATTCTCTGCAGTAAATGCTATACAAACAGGTTCTTTTCCATCCCCAGGAGTCTTCAACTCTGAACCTTTACTTTGGTCAAACCACGCCACTAGAAGATAGGCTCTGTTCCATTCACCAATGGGTTCTTCTCAGAAGGAAGCTTTGCACCAGTTTTCAACCACAATGGGTGACTTACCAACAATAAAGGCAGATATGGGCACGACATAGGGTGACCCTCTATGGGAGCCAAGAACTTTCCTCAATGATCAATAAAGCCCATGCCCTGTCCACATGTAGTCAACAGTCCTAAACCAGACAACTCAAGCCATTGCAACGAGCCAAAGCAGGAAAGAAGCTGAAAGATCTCTCCTATTGGAAAGCATTATAGTTGTCTCCCAGTTGACATCACTGAAGTACCCACATACAGACACTTGAAGATATGCTTCCCCAGAACCCATAATAGCCACCAAGAAGCAAGGAACCAAAAGCTACCACATTTCAAAATTATGATATTGCAAGTACCCAGTACCATCCAATGTGCCCATTACATAGACATTTTCAACTCCTAGAGAAGACCAACATGTGCCTCTTCATAATCCTTCATTTCTCTCAATCCCCTAGTTCTTAGTTGACAGTCTGTGACAGGTTTCAAATACACCCATTATTTCCATTTGTTGAACAATATCATGTTTTTTCCATAGTGCTGGAAGGTCTTCTAATTTCATCAACTATCACTCCATAGCTACGCTTCTCAAATTAAATACTGACTGCCTTATAAGTCTATATTCCCATTTGAAAGTTGCTGACTGACCCACATTCAGCAGGCCTAATATCTCTTTTGTAAAAATCTCTCATATCCCCCATGAACAGCTTTAAACTCACATACTTAACAGGGAGCGGGATCTGAAGGAATCCCTTCATAATTTAGAATGGGACAAAATCTGGTAGGCAGCAGCAAAGTGCTCCATCAATATCCTGGTCCAGGAAAACACCCCCAAAGTGCTATTCCAATGATACTTGACCCCAGATCACATGACTAAATTCACGTCCTGTGCCTCTCCATTCTGCTTCTGGGGATGTTGGACACACTCCACCACATTTTATGGCAGTGCCCCAAGGTCCAAATTTATGGATGCCGGTATACAACTTGATCAGAACCATCTTTAATAGAAACCTGGTTTGCAACCCATGGAAGGCTTTATTTTAATAAACCAGTTTCTGAGCTCACCAGAAGTGGAAGAAAACTAATAACCTTTATCTTAGCCAAAGCTTGGAGGCAACCTACTTTGAATTTGATGCTGGTAAAGCAGAGGGTGGTGGGCACAATGATCCATGAAAAACCATGCCAATGATACTCACTCTAAAGTTGTCAAAGTATGGTTACCCTGTCACCCCGGCTTGACTATAACAGTTTACTGAACAATGACCACTCCCTACTTTCACTTTGATTCTGATGATGACACAATGATGATCTTATACAATGGAGCACCCCCACCCTTTTTCTTCTAAGCTCCCCTTCTGTCCACATTTCATATCTTCTTGCTTCCTGCATTACAGCTAGCACTACCCTCCCAGCTACACTTCTCCCCTTTGTTCTTTTCCATTATTGGGTCTCCAGAGCCCACCATAATAGACTTGCCTCCTGTCAGCTATATTTAGAGGCTCCACTCTATGAATCCCCCATGTTTTCTATGCTGTGTACCATTGCTTCCTCCCCTGCCCCCTCCCAACCAACTAATGCACATACTCTTGTGCTTTCCCTGATGCCGTTTGTTTCTCGCACTTCTCGTTTAATGTATTTATATATTTTCTCCAGCTCTACCTTTTCCCAGTATATTTGACATTTTATTTGTCATATAATATGTTTGCTCTGAGGGCCTTCTTTCATTGTACCTGCACATACCTAAAGTCACCACAAATAAATACAGCTGGAAAAGAAGGAAATATACACCTTTGATAAGCATGCACAGTTATAATGGTTAAAGTTTGAATATTCAAATTCCTGCAATAACCCAACCTTGACAGTAACCTAATCTAACTCCTAATCTAACCATTAACATTGAGCAGCATACTCACTTTAACCTGCACCTAAAATATTAGCACCTTAGGCCACTGACCCCCTACTAAAATCCACACAGTGTCCACAATGCCAGCTCTAAAGCCACTGATCCTAGCTAAAGGGTGCTTTCACATGTCTGCCTATGGTAGTTCTTTGAAAAGCTATGGCTTTTCTTGGGGATTAGTCATGGCTGGCAAGCAAGTAGATTTGGAGCTGATGCACCTTAAAGGAAACATGTACTGGGTATAGGTATAGAGCAGTGTTTCTCAACTCCAGTCCTCAAGGCGCACCAACAGGTCATGTTTTTAGGATTTCTATTATTTTGCACAGGTGATTTGATCAATTTCACTGCCTTAGTAATTACCCCAGCCATTTCATCTGAGGGAAATCCTGAAAACATGACCTGTGGGTGTACCTTGAGGACTGGAGTTGAGAAACGCTGGTGTAGAGACACAGGTGCTGAGACTGATATTAAAAATTCTATTTGCATGTCTGCTTTTGCTCTAATTACTTTCTGATTTGCTGACCTGGAACAAGCATAAAGTAAGTGGTCAAAACAAAATCAGGGCACCAGATCAGTGTAGCGCTACCCCCCCCCCCCCATGAAAGAACTCGCCCCCTCTGACACCAGGTTACGTCAATGGTAAATGCACTGCTATTGAGAGCACAAATGTAGATACACTGCTAACAACTAGTATTGTTTAGTGTTAAAACGCAAACACTAGACTGCTTAGTGTTAAATGAACCCAATATATTGTTACTGGTTGCAGTAAATTGCCGTATGTCCATAACTGAGTAAGTGAAGTATTGTCAATCAAAGTTCACTAGACAATATGTTGACTAGACTATATCAGCAAAGAATGGAGTTCAATACAGATAAAGTAGAGTAAACCTGATAATCCACAAAATCAGCAATAAGTAATGGCATTAGAAAACATTAACAGCAATGATAATCACTACTGCAATAACTCTGTAAACAGTGGGCTATATCCACTTTAGAGTGTGCTCTATATGAATGGTAGTGATGACATTTAGGACTCCCTAACAAGGTAACTCTTACTATAGACAATAGACAAAGGTCTTGTGAAGAAGCTACAGTATCTGAGTGAGCAATCTTCAGCCCTAGTTCTTCAGCCGGCTAGAGTTGGGGCCCAGTCTTTATGTTGGTGGACATGAATACAGTCCCAGTTGTGAATGCAGTAAATAATGCTGCTAGTTAGATGACCAGTTCCTGTGTGCACAGTCTCTGCTAGCAGCAACAGGGCAATGGCAGCAGTGTCCTCTCACCAGTCCTAGTGATACAACAACAGGGGTGCTGTTAGGATGTCAGCTCACTTCTGGATCTGCCTGGAGCGACTCCAGTCCTCAGCACACACGCCCAGGCTTGTAGCATGTTGATGTGCAAACAGGAGCACTAATATGAACACCTTGTTAACCTCACAGCAAAGAGAAAATTCCTCAGTATTCAGCCTGTAAAAATAAAGCTCTCTTTCTCTTTATACCTGGCTTGCATTGGGACTTGTAATCCAATAGTCCATTAACTGCCATAGTAAGGTTACTGTCCCGAACTTCAACTTCCATGATTTAATGCTGCCAGCCATCAAGTCTCTTGAGTTCCTTCTGCTTGTCAGCTCCCACTGGTGGATAAAGGTGAGGTAGTGTTAACCCATTCAACTGAAGTCCATTGGGACCATGGAGGACCCTGCAGCACAATGTCCTAAATCACTCCCTGTCTCCAGTCAAGCACCTGGCTACATTAGCATGCTTATCCCAGGTCAGTGGCTCAGAGAGTATTGAAGCTTTTGCCTAAACCAGTCAACCTCAACTAGGTTTGCGTGGAACCCTGTGGTTTCTCCAGGGGTTTCTAGTAGGAGTTTTCTTGAGCTGTGGCTGATTTCCCTCCAATTGGATGGTGCCTGCATAGTTCAGGGGTCAATGTCAATTGACAAAGCCAGCAGCATAACACCACTTGTCTTTTTAGCTGTCTGCAAGGGTGGTATTCTCACCCCACTGTAAGGGTTGCTTTCTTCCTACTGGCCATCAATGTAAGGGGCATTTTTCTCCTTGACCCCTAGTGAATTAGTAAGGCCTTCCTGAGACCGGAACATTATTTTATGGGTTCCTCTGGGGATAAAAGATTGAGAAAGGTACAATGCAATCAGGCAACACACATTTTCAAAAGGAAAGTTCAGCAATTGCAGTCTCCATATCTTCTCAGTATTAGTTTCCTTTAAAGTTGATTATTCACATTTTAGGAAAATAAAAACACATGGGCTGTTGATGCTAAGCACTTTGTGAAAAAGCTCTCTCTGACTTTAATACTTTCTGACTTGGAATAAGCAAGTAATAAGCAATAGTCAAAACTCCTGTTGTGCACAGTTGCTCTAGGGTAAAAACTCAGAAAGTCCTACAGTATATAAGAATCTGTGCTAGCAATCAGGTCAAAAACACTTGCACAAGAAGGACAGCAGTGGTAGTCCTTTAAAATGCTCTCCCTTAGGCATTTGCCTAGTTTGCCTCTATGGCAAATTAAGTTCCATGAGTTCATTACAGAGTGTGTTTCAAGTTATATAACTCAGAGCTGAATTCTAAGAATACATTTTTCATAATCCAGGAGGACAGAGTGAGTTGCTCGCAGACCGCAGGAATGTTCCACCACACCCTACAGCGTTGGGGCCAGATGGAACAGACTCAGCATGGGTCTCCGAGCATCAGGTCCAGCATTAGATTCTATTTCTGAAACATATGGCTCTTCAATGTTACCAGGCCTTAAAGGGAAAGGACACTGCATTTTACAGAGCACCTATTTTATGTTACAACTGCACTGTTTGCCTTCAAGTAAAGCTGAACTAAGGTATCATAAAGGCAACCACATCTGTCTTGATAATCTAATAGCAACAGTTTATTCTATGTCACCTACCTGAATTTGAAGTATGTAGATCAGGAGATCTAACTTCACTTTGTAACCTGCATGGCAACCAGACAATGTATATTTTTAAAAGGAGGACAGCAATAGCAGCCTGCATATCTCTTAGTTTAGGTTTCCTTTAAAACACAGTGGTGTAGTGGATAGCACTTTCACCTAGCAGCAAAAAGATCGCTGGTTCGAATCCCAACCATGACACTACCTGCCTGGAGTTTGCATGTTCTCCTTGTGCCTGCATGGGTTTCCTCTGGGTACTCCGGTTTCCTCCCACACTCCAAAGACATGCTGGTAGGTGAATTAGATACTGTCTAAATTGGCTCTAGTATATGTATAAATGTGGGTTAGGGACCTTAGATTGTAAGCTCCTTGAGGGTAGGGACTGATGTGAATGTACAATATATATGTAAAAGCACTGAGTAAATTGATGGCGCTATATAAGTACCTGAAATAAATAAATAACCAGAATCCAGATGGGACACCAATGGGATGTTGCTGAACTGACAAAAGCCTGCAAGTTCCCTCAGGAGTGAATCAGCAGGAGCTGTACAAAGAAGAACAACGTTTGTGCAAGTTGGAAGGAAGAAGAGGAGTCTGGAAATAGGGAGGAAGTGTCCCTGAAGTTTGTTGTTGCCATACTGGGCATCCCATAACTCCTCACCTCATCCAAGTTATCAACCCCTAATAAAACAAGCCAAAGATGCATTTCTGTGTCCAAATGAAAGAAGGAAATGCTGTGTGACTGGCTGTGCAGCAGCAGGGAATACTGACTTCATCACCTCCAATGGGGGTAATCATACATATGCATGCAACCAACCGTTTAGAAAAAACAGAGACCCCGATGTCTGTAAAGAGCCGATGACATGGCCATTTGACTGGCTGTGTCCAATCACAGCCGGTCACATGTAAATGCGGAAATGCCGTTAATCGTCTTTCCTCATCTCACACTGACAGAGACCAGGGCAGGTAATCGGGGCACTGATCATCAGGGCCCTGATTGCAAGAAGGCCACCGCAGTGCCCATTAGTGCCACCAATCAGTGCCCACAGGTGCCACCAATCAGTGCCCATCAGTGACACCAAACAGTGCCCATTAGTGATGTCAGTCAGTGCAGCCTTTCAGTGCCCATCAGTGCCTCCCATCTGTGCCACCCATCAGGGCCCATCAGTGCTGCCTATCCATGCCACCTATCAGTGCCCACCAATGCCAGCTATCAGTGCCCATCAGTGCGGTATATTAGTGCCTCCTTATCAGTGCCGCCTCATCAGTGCAGCCTCTCAGTGCCCACCAATGCCACCTATCAGTGCCACCTATCCGTGCCCATCAGTGCCGTTTATCTGTGCTCATCAGTGTCTCCTGTCAGTGCCCATCAGTCCGGCATATTGGTGCCTCCTCATCAGTGCCACCTAATCAGTGCCCATAAGTGCTGCCTCATCAGTGCCCATAAGTGCCACCTCCTCAGTGCCCATCAGTGCAGCCTCATCAGCGCACATAAGTGAAGGAGAAAAATTACTTATTTTACTTTAATTATTTAATTACAAAATTTACTGACAGAAACTAAGAAAAACTTTTATTTTCCAAAATGTTCGTTCTTTTTTCTTTTTTTGAGTAAAAAATAAAAAACCCAGCAGTGATTAAATACCACCAAAAGAAAGCTATTTGTGTGAAGAAAATGATAAAAATGTCATATGGGTACAGTGTTGCATGACTGTGCAATTGTCATTCAAAGTGAGACAGTGCTGAAAGCTCAAAAATGGCCTGGGCAAGAAGGGGGTGAAAGTGCCCGGTATGGAATTGGTTAACCGGTTCCTGACCGGCTTGTGTACATTTACTGCTGCAGAGTGGCAGCGCCCCACGAATCGCCACTTATAAACAGCGGCTCGCGCGTGCACAGCAGCGGGCTGGAGTGTGCCGCCGCCGGTGCGCTCTCGTGCCTGCCGCACTCTCGTGCCCGCCGCACTCTACAGAAGTGTGGCTGCGGCTATGGCCGACTCGATCTCCGCCAGCGAGCCACGATTGCCTGGCAGAGAAGAAAAACGGGGAACCGCAGTGTTTACATTGACTCTGTCAGGCAGCAGGTAAGAGATCTACTGATCTCTGTCACTGGGTTCAGTTAGATCTCTGGTGCCCCTGGCAGCCCAGCCCCCTCACAGTTAGAGCACGCCTAGGGAACACAGTTAACCCCTAGATCACCCTCTCCAGGTTAACCCCTTTACTGCCAATGACATTTACACAGTAATCAGTGGATATTTAAATTTCTGATCGCTGTTATCAAGGCGCTTTTGTGTCACCGAAACGGGTCAGCTTCTTGCCTGTAACCAATGTCATGTAATGGAACGATGGAATAAAGGATAACTACCAAGATTTTCAGTGAGTCCCGGCTCATTCTTCTAGTTTCTATATGCTAATTCTGAAACGCTTGGAGGACGTTTGTGAGCCAGAGCACCTGCAAGGGTTAATTATAATTGCCTGCATTTTGGCTTCGCTGTGCAGAGCGGTGTTTCCCTGTGTGTTCATATTTAAATTTCTGATCGCTGTATAAACGTTATTGGTCCCAAAAAAGTGTCAAAAATGTCCAACATGTCTGCTGCAATATCGCAGTCCCTATAAAAATCACAGATTGCCGCCATTACTAGTAAAAAAAAAAAAAAAAAAAATGGTAAAAAACGCCAGAAATTAATTCTCATGGTTTGTAAACGCGGCAACTTTTGCGCAAACCAATCAATAAACACTGATTGCGATTTTTTTTTTACCAAAATATGAGGAAGAATATAAATCAGCCAAAACTGATGAATACATTTTTTTTAAATATTTTTTTTACATGTATTTTAGCAAAAAGTAAGAAATATTGTTTTTTTTTTTTTTTGCAAAATTGTTGCTATTTTTTTGTTTAAGCGGTGATCATAAATGACGCAGAGGTGATCAAATACCACCAAAAGAAAGCTCTATTTGTGGGGAAAAAAGGACGCAAATTTTGTTTGTACAACATCGCACGACTGCGCAATTGTCAGTTAAAGCGACGCAGTGCTCTGGTCCTAACGCGGTTAACGTATATCTAAACCCAACAACAAAAATGTAAAATATTGTAGCTTGGAGTTACAACGTTGCCCTTCCATAGATACAGGGCAAGAAGTGCAGATTAGCAAGTGAAAATAGAGCAAACAAGTCTGAAAAAAGGAAACTAACGCAGCCACCCTATCTAAGGACTGGTAAGCTGCAGTCTGGTAAATTAGTGTTTTGGGGTTTGGAAATACTTTAAAAACTCAGCTAGGGAATCCTAAAGCATTTATATTTTTGTACCTAACCATGTAAATGAGCACAGTTATAATATTGCCCAATACAGTGCTTAGTATTACTTATTTACCATTTTGTTTATTGCTCAAGATGGCTGCTGGTTTAAGGTAGACATTGAGGTACTTAGGTATACAATGGTCAATTCATGTTTTCCTTTGTAACACTTTCCCTTATAATTTACATTGCGTTTTATGTTTCCCATGGCTGACAGGCCGGCACAATTCTGAGAATTCTGTGAATTGCTGAGGATATTAAACACGCCGTATAAAATTACTCTGGAACAATGGGAGCCATTTTGAGCCATACTTTCCCACAGAGCAAACTTCTATGAGGTCCAGCTGCTTGTTTTGCTTTCAGACAGTGACTCAGAGGTCGGAAAGTTGGACCGCGGAGTGGGCAGGCATGAAATTTGGCGGCACAAAAAAAATATAGAAACCTAATTTAACCTTTGCAGACACTTAAAGGACCATCTGGCTGTTCATTGTTCTGCCCGTGGAATAACACAGCTTTCTAAAACCAATTCACATTTTGGTAACCCTTCCTCCAGCTTCTTTGTGAGGATGCATTATAGGATTTCATGGCAGCTGAGTGTATATTTTGAGGGCTCCAAAGTGCACCTGTAATGTAAAAATCAAGGGGATAATTCAAGGTATGGGGAACGTAAAGCAACGAGCTGTAGCTCTGTAACTACATTCCTAAATTGTAGACCTTAAGACAAAAACTTATGAAAATGGGACTTTAGTGGTATTAGTCATTATATATATATATATATATTATATATATGTCAGCATTCCATCTTTATAAGATACGCAATAAGGAATGTAAGGGTGCAATCAGGGCGGCTAAGATAGAACATGAAAGACACATAGATGAGGAGAGTAAAAAGAATCCCAAGAAATTCTTTAAGTATATAAACAGTAAGAGAGGGAGGTCAGATCATATTGGCCCCATAAAGAATGATGGAGGTAATTTGGTTACAAAGGATGGAGAAATGGCAAAGGTGTTATTTTTCTCCTCGGTATTCATGAAGGAAACGGGGGGGGGCTCAAGTATCCAAAACTACAATGTTGGTCCTCACGACACGTCACAGGAAGCACCCTCATGGCTAACTGAGGATAAAATCAGGAATAGACTTGAAAAACGTAGTCACCAGGACCAGATGGCTTGCACCCGAGGGTCCTTAACCACCTCCCACCCGGCCACTGCACTTATACGGCCCGGGTGGGAGCTTCCCCGTTCTGACAGGACGTGTATTTACGTCCTGCAGAATGGGAGCTCGCAGCGCGGCCACGCGGCGTGCTGCTGCTGGATCCTGTGATCATTATGATCACAGGATCCAGCTGAGCAGAGATCGGGATACGGGCGCAGTGATTGGCCCTCCCGATCATGTGACGGCTGTGTCCAATCACAGCCGTCACATTGTAAACAGAGACGAACGTCTCTGTGACAGTTCTCCCCCTGCCGAGCTCAGTGAGAGCTCAGTGCGGGGGGGGGGGGGAAGGGGGGAGCTGCAGCTCTGTGACAGCTTTCTGCATGATGAGGATTTCATGCAGAAA
>BLSH010193653.1:2289515-2301715 GCA_018402905.1 Glandirana rugosa | reverse complement strand
AAAGACGTACTTTAGGAGTAGTACGTCTTTCGACAGTGACAGCTTTCTGCATGATGAGGATTTCATGCAGAAAGCTGTCACAGATCGCCCCCCACACAGTGCACCAAGCACACTGATACCCCTGTCCACATACATATAAGTGTCCCAATAAAACAGTCCCCAAAACATCTGTATGTCCCCATCACATCTGTCACCATACACAACATCTGTCACAGTCCCCAAAACATCTGTATGTCCCTGTCACATCTGTCTGTCCGCCAACACCAAATAAACTCCGATTTGGGTTTTTTTTACCAAAGAAATGTAGCAATATCATTTTTGGTCAAAATTTCTGAAGAGAAATTACTTATTTGCAAAATTTTATAACAGAAACGCAGAAAAAATGCATTGTTTTTGACAATTTTCAGTCTTTTTTTAATTTATAGCGCAAAAAATAAAAAACCCAGGGGTGATTAAATACCACCAAAAGAAAGCTCTATTTGTGTAAAAAAAAATGATAAAAATTTCATATGGGTACAATGTCGCACGACCGCGCAATTGTCATTCAAACTGCAACAGCGCTGAAAGCTGAAAATTGGTCCGGGAAGGAAGGGGGTGCCCAGTATTGAAGTGGTTAAGGAACTCAGGTTATTGCCAAACCATTGTACCTAATCTTTAAGAACAGTTTACTGACTGGTATGATACCAGCTGATTGGAGGAAAGCCAACGTAGTACCAATATATAAAAAAGGACCAAGATATATCCCTGGAAACTACAGGCCAGTTAGCTTAACAGCAATAATTTGCAAGCTCTTGGAGGGAATAATAAGGGATTATATACAAGATTATTGTAATGAAATGGTATCATTAGCAGTAATCAACACGGTTTCATGAAGAATCGTTCTTGCCAAACCAATCTATTAACCTTCTATGAGGAGGTGAGCGACCATCTAGATAAAGGAAGGCATGTGGACGTGGTGTACCTGGATTTTGCAAAAGCATTTGATACAGTTCCCCATAAACGTTTACTGTACAAACTAAGGTCCCTCAACATGGATCACAGGGTGAGCACCTGGATTGAAAACTGGTTACAGGGGCGAGTCCAGAGGGTGGTGATAAATGGGGATTACTCGGAATTGTCCGGTGTGGAAAGTGGGGGATCCCCAAGGTTCTGTCCTGGGACCAATCCTATTCAATTAATTCATAAATGATCTGGAGGACGGGATTAACAGCTCAATCTCAATATTTGCAGATGATACCAAGCTAATCAGGGCAATCATTTCTCTACAGGATGTGGAAACCTTGCCAGAAGATCTGAACAAATTAATGGGGTGGGCAGATAAGTGGCAAATGAGGTTTAACATAGAAAAATGTAAAATAATGCATTTGGGTACCAGGAACATGAAAGCAAACTACTCACCAGGGGGAGAGCCTCTGGAGGAATCTAGGATGGAAAAGGACCTAGGGGTCCTAGTACAGAACAGGCTCAGCAGTGGCATGCAATGCCAAGATGCTGCAAGCAAAGCTAACAAAATGTTGGCATGCATCAAGAAAGGGATAAACTCCAGGGATAAATCAATAATTCCTCCTCTATACAAGTCTCTTGTGAGGCCGCACCTGGAGTATGCTGTCCAGTTCTAGGCTCCAGTCCTCAGAAAGGATGTCCTGGAACTGGAAAGGATTCATAGAAGAGCAACAAAGCTAATTAAGGGTTTGGAGGACCTTAGTTATGAGGAAAGATTACAAGCACTGAATTTATTCTCTCTGGAGAAGAGATGCGTGAGAGGGGATATGATTTTAATGTACAAATACTGTACTGGTGACCCCACAATAGGGACAAAACTATTCAACGCAAGGGAGCACACAAAGACACACGGCCATTCACTAAAACTAGAAGAAAGGCGGTTTAACCTGAAACTGCGTAGAGGGTTCTTTATGGTAAAAGCAGTGAGGATGTGGAATTCTCTTCCACAAGCAGTGGTTTCTGCTGGCAGTATAGACCATTTAAAAAACCCATTAGATGCGCACCTAAGGGACCACAACATTGAGGGATATACAATGTAATACTGACATAAAAAACACACACATAGGTTGGACTTGATGTGTCTTTTTTCAACCTCACTAGCTATGTAACTATACAGTACCTATATATCCAAATGGCGAAACATGCATACATTATATTACCAAAAGTATTGGGACACCTGCTTTTACATGCACATTAACTTTAATGGCATCCCTTTGCAGCTATAACAGTCTCAACTCTTCTGGGAAGACTGTCCACAGGGTTTAGGAGTGTCTATGGGAATGTTTGACCATTCTTCCAGAAGAGCATTTGTGAGGTCCGGCACTGATGTTGGATGAGAAGGCCTGGCTCGCAGTCTCCACTCTAATTCATCCCAAAGGTGTTCTCTCGGGTTGAGGTCAGGACTCTGTGCAGGTTAGTCAACCATGTCAACCATGAGCGAGTTTGGGGTGGAGGAACTTGACTAGCCTGCACAGAGTCGTGACCTCAACCTGATTGAACACCTTTGGGATGAATTTGAGTGGAGACCGCGAGCCAGGCCTTCTCGTCCAACATCAGTGCCTGACCTCACAAATGTGCTTCTGGAAGAATAGTCAAACATTCCCATAGACACACTCCTAAACCTTGTGGGCAGTCTTCCCAGAAGAGTTGAAGCTGTTCTAGCTACAAAGGGTGGGCCAACTCAATATTGAACCTTACAGACTAAAACTGGGATGCCATTAACGGTCATGTGCGTGTAAAAGCAGGTGTCCCAATACTTTTGGTAATATAGTGCAACTATTGTATAAAAAAATACATTGTTTAATGTATTACCAAATCATTAAAACCTCATATAAAAGATATAGATATCCACATATGTACATATATTTATAGATAACCACCAAATAATTTCCACCTCATAGTCTTGGTCTGCTAAAACCTCCCTTTCATGTTGTCTCAATATAGATATCAACAAAGTACTGAGGAGGAGGAAGTGGCTGTACTTGGTTGTGCCATATACATTTTTGTGATTTTTTTTTTAAGACATACTCTACTCCTATCGATTGCTGTGGCAGTGCTTATGCATTAATCTATGGAAGAGTTAAAGTGGATGTAAACCCGATTCATGAATTTTGAGCTGGGCACATAGCGCTGCAGTGTTTTATTATCTCTCTTCAAAGCTCTATGTCCCGTAGCTGTCTCCTGTTCAGTTCTTCTGTTATCAGCCTAACAATACTCCTGTGATAAAAGCAGCCAGAGTTTGGTGCTGGGGAGGGAGCTATAAATAGATTCGCAGAGCCCTGAACTAAACAAAGAAGAGAGCTGAGAGTCTCTACCTATGAGGAGAGGGGGTGTGTGCCTTTCCTCCAATCAGCTGTCTTGGCTGTATGCCCAGGCTTCATGCAATGCTAATCAAGAAGAGAAAAAATCCTAACATGAAGAGCACTTTTTAAGGGATGGTTTACACTTGCTTCAAAACAGAGCTTCAGACAGGCTTTGTTAAAGCTCTCTTAACGCCAGTCAAAGCTCATATCACTAAATAAAATGGTTAGCTTACAGTGCTGTTTACAACTTGTGTTTGCTTTGGCTTTGCTTCAAAAATTATACCCCATGTAGCTTTAGTGGTGCTTCAAAGCGTCTTAAACCCTCCATAGAAGTCTATGACAAAGCTTGTTTGAAGCTCACTTGAAGCACCTATAAAGGCTTTAATTCAGCTTCAAATATAAAATAAGGCTGCACTGCTCCTCATAGATCACCACGAGAGTGTGAAAAACAAAAGTCCATATAACAGAAGATGAAATAATAGTTCATAAAATGAGTCTCCACACAGTTCCGGGTCACCACAGTGATAATCAACTATCCATAAGTTCAAGACTGCACAAGTGATTCCACCACTGGTGAAAAGAGGTGTCCCCTTACCAGAAAGGAGGGAGAGACGAACGAGCCCTCGGGCGGCCGCATCGCTGGAATGAGGGACAGGTGAGTGGCCGATTGTTAAAAGTCAGCAGCTACACTTCTGGTAGCTGCTGACTTTGAACAGGGTGGAACTCCGCTTTAACCACTTCAGATCCGCGCTATTGCCAAAGTACGGCTCCAGCATGGATCTGGAATGCCGGGAGGACGTCCATGGACGTCCTCCACTGCGCACGCTCCAGGCACGCCCCCTGGCGGCAGCGGCGCGAGCGTGCCCGTGGGTCGGGTGGACTCGATGTCTGCCCGAGACCCGCCGATCTCTTTTAGGAGCCTCAGAACGGGGAACCGCCATTGTAAACACGGCGGTTCCCCGTTCTGTGACAGGGGACATAACAGATCTACTGATCCCTGTCACTGGGATCAGTTAGATCTGTTATGTCCCGGCCAGCCCTGCCCTCCCCACAGTTAGAACACACCCAGGGAACATTTGTTAACCCCTTCACTGCCCCTGCTGGTTAACCCCTTCACTGCCAATGACATTTACACAGTAATCAATGGACATTTAAATTTCTGATCGCTGAATAAATGTCATTGGTCCCAAAAATGCGTAAAAAATGTCCGACATGTCCACCCCAATATCGCAGTCCCGATAAAAATCGCAGATCGCCGCCATTACTAGTAAAAAAAAAAAATAATAATAAAAACGCCATAAATCAATTCCCAGTTTGTAGACGCGATAACTTTTGCGCAAACCAATGAATATACGCCGATTGCGATTTTTTTTTTTACCGAAAATATGTAGAAGAATATATATCGGCCAAAACTGATGAATATTTTTTTTAATGGATTTGTACTTTAGCAAAAAGTAAAAAATATTGTTCTTTTTTGCAAAATTGTCACTCATTTTTTGTTTATAGCGGCGATCAGAAATGACGCAGAGGGGATCAAATACCACCAAAAGAAAGCTCTATTTGGGGGAAAAAAAGGACGCAAATTTTATTTGGGTACAACGTCGCACGACCACGCAATTATCATTCAAAATGCGACAGCGCTGAAAGCCAAAAATTGGTCTGGGCAGGAGGGGGGTTTAAGTGCCCGGTAAGGAAGGGGTTAAGCTTCTGGGTCCCTCGCTGTCTCCTGAGTCCCATAAGCATCTCATCTCAGAAAAAGGAAACAGACTCCCATGGTGTAAATCCACATTCAAAGATATTTAATAAAAAGTAGTAACTTACAGTTAAAATTGCGTTATAGCTCCAAGTATAAAACAGTACCGCTGGCCAGCGTGTAAAAGTGCCTGTCCTTCCAGGGTGCAATCGCAGGTGGGGACGTCAGCACTTTTTTTCAAATGGTGGTTATATGGACTTTCATTTTTCACACCCTCATGGCGATCTATGAGGGGCATCTTTTATATTTAGATTGTTTATACCATTGGTGTTGGGTGGTGTTAGGTCGCAGCTGCTATTTCAACAATTTATGGATGTCATTTTTTAACTATTGTTCAAATAACCTTAGCGCAGATTTTTCTTTCTTCTTTCTTTTTTAATTCAGCTTTAGCTTCGCTTTCTTTTGGAGAAATTGGAGGTGTGAGATATGAACAAACACACAGGGCATCTGCCAAGCTTCAACAAAGCTCCAAAAGAGCATCACTGAAGCACCACTGAAGCTTTACTGAAGCACCACCTAAGCCTCATCGAAGCACCACCAAAGCATCAAAAACACATCATAAGAGCTTGTTGAAGCAATAGGAGCTTTAATGTGCATGCACGTGTAAATGAGCCCTATAGGATATATACAGCTGAAGACAGGAGATATACATGTAAAACTTATGTAGGGAGATTTGTTTAATCTCAGTGTATCATCTGAGGCTGTTCACTTCACTGGGTATAGGAGAGGGTTTACATAACTGCCAGAGGAATCTTAGAACATCACTGTGACAGCAAACCTTTTTATAGTTTTTCTTTCCAATTGGTGAAAAAAACCTACATTAACGACCTTACATCTTTCTTGTAAATGGGAATTTTACGGTTGTATGATACCATAGTTTTATTTTTTTTAATTGCATTTAGCAGGAATTTATGCTTAACCACTGAAAGCCTGCGCTATAGCCGAAAGATGGCTACAGCGCGGACTTAAATTGCCAGGGGGGCATACATGGACTTCCTTCTGTGCTGACGCTGCCCGCGCACCCTCTATGGTGGCGCGTTTTGTTATTACGAGTCCTTGGGTACAGTGTTGCATGACCACGCAATTGTCATTCAAAGAGCGACAGCGCTGAAAACTGAAAATTAGCCTGGGCAGGAAGGGGGTGTATGTGCCCTGTAAGCAAGTGGTTAAATACAAGTTTTTTTACTTCATGATCGAACCATCATGTTCCATATATGTGAAAAATCCGCACTAGGTTACAAAAATATATAATGTATGTATTAAGAAACTAGCTAAAAATGGTGAAACAGATTTGTGTTAATTATAAACCATAAAGCAGTGCTATACAAATAATTAACATTAACCATATTGCATATAATCATTAAAAGTTTACAAAGGAATAATTTATAGCATACATTATTCATTAATGTTACCTATCATAAAGTGCAAAGGTGCAATTATAGGCAACTGATTACCAATAAAGTGCAAATAAATGATAACACTAACAAAAAGTTCAAAAGTGCCAAATACTGCATGAATATATATATATATATATATATATATATATATATATATATATAAAATTCATCGAACATTAAATGGATGGATATAGTCCATAAATAAAAGGAGTCCCATCATAAGACATCCACAGTGTGAGATGTTCCAGGAAATGTCATCTGTCCAAATAGAACAGAGACCTCCACCACCGGGTAGTAGTAGTTACCATAAGCCTCTTAGTGCCCGTTCACACAGGTGCGACTTGCGATCCGACTTGAGTTGCCTCAAGTTGCCCCAAGTCGATTGACATTTGAAATCCCATTGAAATGAATGGGAGCCGTCTTAATATACACGACTGAAGTCGCTCCGACTTCAAGGCGACTTCTGAAAAGGTTCCTGTACTACTTCTAGGCTAGACTTCTATCTGACTTGTGCCCATAGGATTCAATAGAAGTCGCCTCCAAGTCGGATCCCCATCTACATGGAAGCGACTTTACTGTTAAAAGAATAGAATTTATTTTTAGGCAGCCCCCTCCCTCCCTTCTCTGATTGGTCAAGGCAAAGTCGCCTGGCAAAAGTCGTGTTGTAAAGTCGCCTGAGGTCCTTGAAATCGCGCTGAAATCGCCTAGCAAAGTCGCGCCAAAGTCGCCCCTATGTGAATGCAGGCTTACAAGAAGAGTTGGGCCAAAAGTTATAATGGCCAAAAGCGCATGAAATGTGGATCCCAGGTTCAACTTCCGCTAGGAGGAGATGATCACCACTCAGCAAACAGTGATGTTGTGGAACCATTAAATATAAGCATATACTTTCATTGTAAAGTCAGTTTAAAAATTATTAAAAAGATTATTGGAGCTCTTACAATGCATCGATCCAATATCAGCAGGAGCAAAGTGGCAAGCTGATGGTTAGTAAGTGGCAACAGTATTGGCAATTGGTGCGCCTGGGTGCCGTAGTTGGCCATGCTCTACATGTTTCGTCAACAGTGACATCTTTGGGGGGTTGGTCCATCCCCTCGAAGATGTCACTGCTGACGAAATGCACAAACCTTTCAAAAACCCTCATTAGCATTTCCTAGTTCCATTATTAAAGTGGTAGTAAACTCAGTTCGACCACTTGTACCTACAGGCAAGCCTATAGTAAGATAGAAGCAGTGCATGGTTAACACAAACACTGATATAGTAAACACAAAATTTATGTGATGAGTGAGTCAAACGAAAATGATTACATAAAATCGCCCAAGTGATAAAATAAAGAGAAAATGAAATATTCGAAAAGTGATATTACACAAATCTATAACAAATCTATAAAACTGCATGCCACAGGATACCACAGTGCAGTAAAATGTCCTCAAAAGTTGTAAAGTTCTCCACATCACACCACTAGTGCGCCACATGCCTCTTCCCCAATAGAATAGAACTCCCCGGAACTAATTACCTCACATTCTCATGTTCGGCAAAAATGTGGTTCAACCACAACGGGTTAATGTATCCCATATAGCGTTATCCACCTCCTCAGGTATACTTCAGAAGTACAGGCAGCCTATCTACGGAGTACAGGGAACTCTTCACCTTCCAGCCAAGCCAAGGGGGGGGACCAGAGCTAAGCCGCTGCTCTGTGTATCCATTCAGACATGGAGCCACGGCTCAGCCCCACCTCCAGGGCTGGTGCTTGACTATTCTGCGCCCTAGGCAAGACTGACAGTGGTGGTTTTGCCTAAGGCGCGGGTGACTACAACAGGGAACAGGGTCAGAGCAGACTCACCGGGGCAGGACAATTTTGCCTATGTCCGGAAACCTGATGGTGCCCGCCTCCCCAGCTATACCCACCTCGTCTGACTCCCAAGTGTCCCCTCCCCCCCTCCACTGTCCTCCTCCACCTCCCCAGCTGTGCCCACCTCATCTGGCTCCCCAGTGTCCTCTCCCCACTGTCCTCCTTGGTCTCCCCAGCTGTGCCCGCCTCGTCCGGCTCTCCAGTGTTCCCTCCACACTGTCCTCCACCTTCCCAGCTGTGCCCACCTCATCTGGCTCCCCAGTGTCCCCTCTCCACTGTCCTGCTCCACCTCCCGAGCTGTGCTCGTCTCTTCGGCTCCCCAGTGTCCCCTCCCCACTGTCCTCCACCTCCCCAGCTGTGCCACCGGACAGCCCCATGCAAGGGGGCATGCTTTAGCCACTCGTGTTCCCCAGCCAGTCTAGAGGGGAAGTCAGCGGCTGTGGCTGCACCCCCTAGGCAGCAGTGCACTCTAGGCCGCTGCCTAGTTCGCCTAGCGGGAGCGCCGGCCCTGCCCGCCCCCTCTCTCTCCTCATTGGCTCAATGACTTTAATTGACAGCAGCAGGGGCCAATGGTGTCCACTGTGTGTCTCATCCAATCAGCAGGGAGAGTCCCAGACAGCTGAGTCTCTCATGCAACATCACTGGATAGAGATGGGGCTCAGGTAAGTATTAGGGGGGCTGAGGGGGGCTGCTGCACACAGAAGGTTTTATATCTTAATGCATAGAAAACATTAAGATAAAAAACCTTCTGCCTTTACAACTACTTTAAGGGCACCAATGCAAAAGGGTCCTTAGTGTGTATGGCTTTTATGGCAAGTACAGCTCTTGTCCAGTAAACCATTATAGAAAACCCTGTAGAGCTGAAGGCCAGTTGTCATCTGTACACAAAAGTAATAGAAAGGTGTTTATCCGTCTAGACACATTTCCTCACTCATTTTCCCAATTTTGTTACCCTACTGAGCTTTTCATTTGCAAGCAAAATGCCAGAGAAGATTGCACATGAACACAATCCTCTTTCTAGATCACAAACATTGAATAGGTGCTTTAAACTGCATAGTAATTTATTACAATAAGCTTTTTCCTGGTGGTTTAAAGGCCTTTACACAGAAGATTATGCACACATGCTGAATATGTAGGAGAGGGAAAGTATATGGATACACAGGTGCTTTGAAAGTTATAGTATCTCACAAAAGTGAGTACACCCCTCACATTTTTGTAAATATTTTATTCTATCTTTTCATGTGACAACACTGAAGAAATGACACTTTGCTACAATGTAAAGTAGTGAGTGTACAGCTTGTATAACAGTGTAAATTTGCTGTCCCCTCAAAATAACTCAACACACAGCCATTAATGTCTAAACCGCTGGCAACAAAAGTGAGTACACCCCTAAGTTAAAATGTTCAAATTGGGCACAAAGTGTAAATATTTTGTGTGGCCACCATTATTTTCCAGCACTGCCTTAACCCTCTTGGGCATGGAGTTCACCAGAGCTTCACAGGTTGCCACTGGAATCCTCTTCTGATGACATCACGGAGCTGGTGAATGTTAGAGACCTTGCGCTCCTCCACCTTCCAGTTGAGGATGCCCCACAGATGCTCAATAGGGTTTAGGTCTGGAGACATGCTTGGCAGTCCATCACCTTAACCCTCAGCTTCTTTTGCAAGGCAGTGGTTGTCTTGGGGGTGTGTCTGGGGCCGTTGTCATGTTGGAATACTGCCCTGCGGCACAGTCTCTGAAGGGAGGGGATCATGCTCTGCTTCAGTATGTCCCAGTACATGTTGGCATTCATGGTTCCCTCAATGAACTGTAACTCCCCAGTGCTGGCAGCAGTCATGCAGCCCCAGACCATGACACTCCCACCACCATGCTTGACTGTAGACAAGACATACTTGTCTTTGAACTCCTAAACTGGTTGCCACAACAACACACACTTGACACCATCTGCACCACCACCACCAATACCACCATCCATCAGATTCAGACCACAGGACATGGTTTCAGTAATCCATGTCCTTAGTCTGCCTGTCTTTATTAAACTGTTTGCGGGCTTTCTTGTGCATCATCTTTAGAAGAGGCTTCCTTCTGGGACGACAGCCATGCAGACCAATTTGATGCAGTGTGCATCGTATGGTCTGAGAACTGACAGGCTGAACCCCCACCCCTTCAACCTCTGCAGCAATGCTGGCAGCACTCATACATCTATTTCCCAAAGACAACCTCTGGGTATGACGCTGAGCATGTGCACTCAATTTCTTTAGTTGACCATGGGGAGGCCTGTTCTGAGTGGAACCTCTCCTGTTAAACCGCTGTATGCTCTTGGCCACCGTGCTGCAGCCCAATTTCAGGGTCTTGGCAATCTTCTTATAGCCTAGGCCATCTTTATGTAGAGCAACAATTCTTTTTTTCAGATCCTCAGAGAGTTCTTTGCCATGAGGTGCCATGTTGAACTTCCAGTGACCAGTATGAGAGAGTGAGAGTGATAACACCAAAGTTAACACACCTGCTCCCCTTTCACACCTGAGACCTTGTAACACTAACGAATCACATGACACCAGGGAGGGAAAATGGCTAATTGTGCCCAATTTGGACATTTTCACTTAGGGGTGTACTCACTTTTGTTGCCAGCAGTTTAGGCATTAATGGCTGTGTGTTGAGTTATTTTGAGGGGACAGCAAATTTACACTGTTATACAAGCTGTACACTCACTACATTGTAGCAAAGTGTCATTTCTTCAGTGTTGTCACATGAAAAGGTATAATAAAATATTTACAAAAATGTGAGGGGTGTACTCACTTTTGTGAGACACTGTATATGGTATATTGTATCCCTTGTTGAAAATTATAAGGCTATTAGCAGGGAAGGGCTGGCAGCCTTA
The DNA here is from genome assembly GCA_018402905.1 of Glandirana rugosa. Classification (NCBI taxonomy): domain Eukaryota; kingdom Metazoa; phylum Chordata; class Amphibia; order Anura; family Ranidae; genus Glandirana; species Glandirana rugosa. Next base: position 2,290,533 of record BLSH010193653.1, on the reverse strand, counting down.
TGCCTGGGGGGCAAGTCCAGTCAAGTGGCCCATTGAACCACCGAATCAGCTCACCATTCATGCCCGCTTGATTTTCCAATCCAGTGCCTATCAATGCAGCCTCATCAGTGCCCATCAATGCAGCCTCACCAGTGCCCATCAATGCAGCCTCACCAGTGCCCATCCAATGCAGGCTCACCAGTGCCCATCCAATTCAGCCTTACCTGTGCCCATAAATACAGCCCATAAATGGCAGCTCAGCGAATCTTTGCACGGCCCCTTGGGGGGTGATGACAACTTCCAAATTGCAGCCAGTGCCCAGCCCGAGCCAATCACATGCGTCCCCTGGTGTGCCCTGGCCCCTGGCTGCCTCTGCCTGCTTCCAGTCCAAAGACTCAGTGGTAGTGGAGGATAAACTGCCTGTCCCACTGAAAGTAAGCTGGCTGCTCTCAGACTGTCAGCCAGTTCTTCTCACTGTGTGCTCGAAACTAGTTGCAACTTGCACTGTCTCACTCTTGCAGCCACTCCAGGCAGCGCCAGCCCCCAGCTTGAGCCAGTCACAGGACGCAGGGGCGTACCTAGAGCATTTGGCTCCCATATCTGGCACCTCCCCCCCCAGACTTTAAAATATAAAAACACCCCACTGTACCCCCTGCATACCTCTGCATCCCCCAATATCTCTTTGTCACTACTGTGTACCCCCTCTCCACAACTGCACCTCTCGACCCATTTACATTACACAGCCCCCTGCACATCAGGACCCCTTTACATTACACAGCACCCTGCACATCAGAACCCCTTTACATTGCACAGCCACCACACCACTGGACTCTTGTACATTACACAGACCCCCCCCAGCTCTGGACCCCCTGCAATGCTACAGACACCTCACCCCCACAGCCCTGGACCCCTGCAGTGCTACAGACATCCCACTCCCACAGCCCTGGACCCCCTGCAATGCTACAGACACCCCACCCCCACAGCCCGGGACCCCCTGCAGTGCTACAGACACCCCACCCCACAGCCCTGGACCCCCTGA
>BLSH010193653.1:2238281-2275010 GCA_018402905.1 Glandirana rugosa | reverse complement strand
GCCAGGCGGGGCCCACGGTGTATGACCACCCCCACAGTCCAGCCGCGGGGGGGATGACTTCAATCGCCAGCTCATGCAGAGGGGGAGATACAGCAGCGATGAACTGCTGGAGTTAATTTTTCATATTAACAAGCTAATGATTGGTTGCTAGGACTGCCTAGCAACCAATCACCTGCTGGTGAACATAGAAAGTTAACTCCAGCAGGTCCCGTCCTGTGTTCATCGCTGCCCACTCTGTACAGCAGGGGAGAGAGAAGGTTTACTATCTCCCGCTCGGCCACTCTGTCAGTTAGGCACCTGGCTCCGATTGTCACATGGCTACCGTAGCGGCATGTTCCGCATCCGGCCCCGGGCACCCCCACACAGTTGTCACGGCTCACCTTTTCCAGCACCTGTCAAAGCGCTGCTGCCTGATCCGCCCGGTTACCGCTAACTTCAGTAGGGGGGGCGCCGACCTGACACCCCCACCAGTATGTGGCACCCGGGGCGGACCGCCCCCAGCCTGGTACGCCACTGGCCGCACGCCCTGCCCCTGGGAGTTGTAGTTTGCTGCTCAGAGCGCAGTGTGGACTACAACTCCCAGAATGCAGCACAGCAGCCAGTCGGTGGCTGCCGCCGCGGCTGACTTTTACATTTTAGCATCTTCAGAAGAAAAAAAAAGCAGACAGGCAGCGCAGCCGTTTTGAATATAAGGGAGACGGCCTGGGGGGAAATTTCCACCTTGCCCCCCGGCCCAGCCTGCCCCTGGCTATTAGGTGGGTGTGATGAATAGACTAGGGGCCAAGTACATTTATAACCAGGTAAGTAACTACATTGGGTTCCTATTTTTTTTTTTTTTGAGTGGTTCCTCCTGGCTGTTGGACAAGGAGCTATACAAATATAAATATGCTTTGATGAGTGGATGTCAGTCTTGAGCAGTGGGTTTGCATGCAAACTGCCCATGGTAATGCCCACATGTGATGCTGAGCCCCATCTTTGAAAGAATGCTCCCGATACCGAAACCAATGCTTTGCAGTGCAATTTGTGTCAATACAAAACAAATGGAACTCACATTCAGTACAGTTCAAATACAAAATCTGCATAGGTGTCCCGGTCCCACCGATAATAGAAAATCACAGCCGCTGGAGATGCTCACAGGGCCGGAGGAGATGTATAGGTGGTCCACCCCCAAGCTGACATCACTTCCGCCCTATACCCATGGGGTCCCGGAACTTCTCCTCCAGCAGCCCTGATTTTTTTGTCATCGTCGGGACCGGGAAACCTGTGTAGATTTGGAATTTGTCTAGATATGTATCATCCCACTTTCACATCGGGCCAATTTAGCATGCAATTTGACATATCAAATTGCATGCCAAATCAGCGGCTATTGCCGGCAATGTCACCATCTGAATTGATGAGGCGCCATATTTGCAGCACCACACCGATTCCCAAAAGTAGTTCCTGTACTACTTTTGGCGACTTCAAGGGCGATTTGAATAGACATTCAGCTGAACTCGCATGGTTTCTAACCCGCAGTCAGTGTGCCCACTAGATGGCGCTTCCCTTTCTATACACACACACAGGAACGGTGGGGGAAATCACATGCGATTCGAACAGGAACCGCATCGCATTCCTGTTCAAATCGCATGCAATTTTTTGCAGTGTGGTTTGCTCCCATTTATTTTGTATTGAGGGAAATCACACCGCAATGTATCGGTACTCGGTATTGGCGAGTACTTGACCAAAAGTATAGGTACTCATACTTGCCAGTAAAAAAACGGTATTGGTGCAACCCTACTTGTTATACAAGAATATACCTTTCTCCCAACCTCTAAATTATGGCATTTACTATTTGACAGCGGGCTAGAAGTAGTTGTACTATCTGGCATAAAGAATATAAAGTATGGATTTTAAAAAACAGTGCAGTAATCTGGATAATTAGTACAGCTGAGCAGAGGTTAAAAAGGGTAAAACAAAATCTCTGTGCTTGGAGCTCTACTTAAAGTAATCTTTGAAGCAGATCTAAACCATAAGTGGATGATATGATGAATGCAAACTCAGCCTTACCCTGTGTAGAAATGCTCCAGCTTGCAGGACACTTTAAACACCCACAGACTGAGAGTGATTGTCACTGGAGCATGTTAACTCCGCAGTCACCCCCTTACACACACAGCAGTCCCCGCCAATTCCTTTAATGTAAACACACGTAGAAACATCGGATTTGTCAGAGTCTCCGGCCCTTACTTTTATCATTCCTTCATAGTTCTGATATTAAAGCGGGTTTTAAAGGCATGAAGGTTTTTTCACCTTAAAGCAGTGGTCCTCAACTCCTGTCCTTGGGACCCACTAACAGGCCAGGTTTGCAGGATAACTGAAATACATCACAGGTGATATCATTTGCTGCTCAGTGATTGCAGTATTCTAGTCTGCATCTCCCCAAGGTAATACTTAAAATCTGGCCTGTTGGTGGGTCCCAAGGATAGGAGTTGAGAACCACTGCCTTAAAGTGTAAGTTCACCCTAAAACTAAAATCCCTGCATCTACAGACATCCACAATCTAACACTAACCTATCTAGCCCTGTAAAGAAGAAATCGGTATACATACCTTTTCTGAAGCTGATCTGGTCTCCAACGGCGGAAGCTCTGCAAAGGACATGGCCGACATTGGCTGTGAAATGAATGGGAAGTGACGTCACCCATAGACTTCCTATGGGGCTTCCATTGTCGGCTGGGTCCTCTGCACCCGCCTACACAGCGAAGCCGCGGCTGACGGCTTAGAGTGGGATCGGGTCAGATCAGCTTCAGAAAAGGTATGTATACTGATTTCTTCTTTACGGGGTTAGATAGGTTAGTGTTAGATCGTGGGTGTCTGTAGATGCAGGGATTTTAGTGTTAGGGAGGACTTCTAATTTGATTTATTCTCTGCCCCCCTAAATACTTTACTGAGCCCATTCTGGATCCAGCGCTGTGTCCAAGAGCAATAGTGCTGCTCTCTCTCTCCTTTTTCACATGCTCAGAGAAGTCAGCGGGAGACATTCGTTTCTGCTGCTCTCAATCAAATCCTGTGAACAGAGAGTGGGAGACGGGGCACCGCCGCACTTTGTGTGTCAATAGACAAACATAGCCCAACTCAGGAGCGAGCTTGCATGGCTGCCCCTATAGCAAGTGGCTTGCTATGAGGGCAAACAAAACACAAATAACAGCGCCAGCAGTTGATATATGTGAGATTAGATATGCATAAAAATGAATATAAATATAAAGTCCATAAATATATGAATATAATCCAAAGTTCAAAAAGTGCTCTCGTGCTTAACCAGTTCTAGACCAGCTCGCGTACATTTACTGCTGCAATGTGGCAGGTTCCCGCGAATCGCCGTCTATAAACGGCGCTCGCGGTCACGGCGGTCTGATTCGCTAGAGGACCGTTCAATCTACAGCAATAGACCAATGATTTTTGGTCTATACCTGCTGATCGGTCCTGGTGAATGGATGTCACTCTCCCTTTCTCCTTCCTTTTCCGCTTGAGAGAGGAGACATCTAAAAGTGAGTGCACCAACACTACACTAACACCAGTACACATAGGCACACTTTTAACCCTTTGATTGCCCCCAGATCTCCACCCCCCCAGTTAACCCCTTCACTCCTGTCACCCCCTGTCACTGTGTCACTGAGTGCAGCGATCAGATCTTTCACTGATCGCCGTACTTGTGACCCTTGTGACACTAATCAGTGTTAGGGTAGGTAGTAGTAGGCCTAGGTAGGTATAAATACCCCCCAATAAAGTTTTTAACCCCTTGATTGCCCTCTGTCACCTGTGATCACCGTATAAGTTTCACAGGTGACGCTAGCTAGATAGTTTGTTTTTTTCCCCTCAGTTTACCTGCCGTATATATATATATATATATATATATACCTTTTATAGGTTTTAACCCCTGATCGCCCGGCGGTGACGTTAGTTATGTTTTAGCATGCATTAGGGTCAGCGTCCATCCCCGGCAGGGTCAGATTAGTACAGGTACTCTGACACACATACATACACCTAGATAGGTTAGTTGGTAGTATTTTATCTGAAAAGATCAATATCTGTGATCTGATCAGATCTAAATTAGAATCCCCACTAGATTAGTGTTCTAAAAAATGCAGCATTAGCGGGATCAGCCCAGATAACTGCTAGCACCTGCATTTAGCCCCTCCACCCAGCCCAGCCCACCCAAGTGCAGGATCAATAGATCACTGACGCTTACCAAACACATCACACATATCTGCAGCGTTCGCAGAGATCACGCCCGATCCCTGCGAAAGCTGACAGTGATTTTGGTAGCAACTTGAAACAGGCTCTGACAACCAGGTATGTTTTTTGCCTGTGAGTCACGCTAGTGTACCTATAAATTTAGAGTCCAACATGTCAAATCCGAGGTACACTCGTGAAGAGGCCTACTCGATGCTGAGCATGACAGACGAGAGCAATGGGGAAGCTCCACTGTCAGAATCAGGCTCAGCATATGAACCAGTAGACAGCAGTGGCACCCCGTCAGAAAGCTCTGACGACGGAGTTGTGGTCCCTGCTAAGGTCAGGAGTATCAGATACCATTCTGCTGTCGCTGAGGTGCAAGAACCACAGGGCTCTCGTATGGAGCAGAGAGCCAGTACTAGCACCGCTACTCCTTCTGGTGACCTGACAAGCACCAGCGGCCTAGTACATCCTGGTCATAGACAAACCAGCACTGCAGTAACATTTGGTGATGTGGCGAGTCCCATAAGTGCAGTTCAAGCTGATGTGGCTAGCACAAGTAGTGTCCCACAGCCACGAAGACAAACACAGGCCCGCAGAGCCCATAGTGCCCTTCCTGCCACGCTGGCAAACCCTGATTGGCAACCCACCACTGATGCAGCGCCCGTACTTCCCCCATTCACTGGCCAACCCGGAATTCAGGTGGAAACAGTTGATTTTAGGGCCATTGATTTTTATTCACTGTTTTTCACCGAAGATCTCTATAGCTTTATAGTGGACCAAAGCAATTTATATGCTGGTCAATACATTGCCACTAATCCCCATTTGTCACTTGCCAGAGACTGGAAACCAATTTGTTGTGGAGAAACCCCTCTGTGTCCATGAGTATAACCAAAATATGGGAGGGGTGGACCTCAACGACCAGTTATTGGCGCCGTACCTAATTGCCCTTAAGGCCAGGCGCTGGTACAAAAAAGTGTCTGTATACTTATTCCAACTGGCTATGCTGAACCCTCATGTGTTATACAGAGCGTCAGGACGGACTGGATCTCTCCTTCAATTCCAGGAAGAGATCATCAGAGCCCTTCTGTATCCAGTTGGTTCTGCACCCCATCTTCCCAATCCAAATGCAGTGAGCGGGCTGCATGAGCAGCATTTTCCACATGCCATCCTGGTACCCCTACCAACCGAGCCCCCCAAAAAAAGATGCTGTGTATGCCGACAACGCGGATACAGGCGTGACACCCATTTTTATTGGCAATCCTGTTTTGACCAGCCTGTTCTCTGCATCACTGACTATTTCGAGAGCAACCATACACTAGTTGAGTATTAGCGTAGGAACAGCACTACACAGGAATAGGGCACACTATCACAGGGTCTCCAAGATGTCACCCCATTTTGAGAGACCCCAACCTGGAACTACTGTTAAAAAAAAGCGTACCAAAAAAAAAGTAAAGAATTAAAAAAAAACAAAAAATGTTTTAAAAAGTTATAAAAACAAAAAAATAAAATAATTAAAGCCACAAACTGTTGTACTTTTCTTGTTTTCTATCTCTATTTTTTCACTATTCTCTTTCTATTGCTCTCTCTATTGTATTTTATGCATACATGTAATGTTTTGTTACTGTTTTTTATAATTTTTTTTCAGGTATGTCATGTTTTTATAATGTTTTCCTTTAATGTTTTACTATTTTTTCTTCTTAGCAGGAATGTTATTTTTTATATGTTACTGTGTTTTATTAATCTTTATTTTATTTTCAGGTACGCCAGCTGCAGCACTGATTTATTTATGGTGACAACAACAGTGTTTGCTCCCATAAAGCAGCGACTCCGGCGCTGTTGGGGGAGATTGCACCACCACAGTTAAAAAAAGTGCATATATACCGGAGCATAGGGGCAGAGGGTGGGAATAGGGGCGGATTGTCCCTATGCTCCAGTATATATTTTTAAAAAGGGGTTATGCCAACCATTAGAAGTGGGTGGATGAAGGGCGGTTTTCTAATGGTGGGCATACCCACAGATTGATTCTTTTTTTTTTTATTTAACCCACAGGCTGCATGAAAAAAAGAACATTACAACATATGCCCAACAAGGACCAGCGACACATTAGTATGTTGTTGGTCTTAGAGTGATTATACCGGAATGATGTCTGCAGTTATAGGTATCATCTAGGTATCGTTCTTTGCAGCTAGCAGTTGGCTTTCATGTAAAAGCAATCCTAGTGGCTGATTAGCTGCTAGACTGCTTTTACAAGCAGTGGGAGGGGATGCCCCCCCTCCCTCCGTCTTCTATGGTTTTCTCTGGCTCTCCTGTCCCACCGGGGAACCCAAAAATGCAGTTGGTGGTTCCGACAGCTGACTATAGGTCTGATCGAAGACTAGAATGGCTCCAATCATCTCTATGGCCTAAGATACCGGAGGCTACGAGCATTTCATGATTACGGTTTCGCCGGATATAAACCGCGCCATTGGGAAATTGGGGAAGCATCTTATCACACCGATTTTGGTGTAGTCAGATGCTTTAAGGGCTGAGGAGAGATCTAGAGCCTAATAGACACCACATTAAAAAAAAAAATACGCGACACTACCTATTTTTATCATAGGGGATATTTAAATTTCCTGTGATAACAATAAAAATGATAGGAAAAAAAAAGATGAAAGGGACAGTGTCAAAATAAAATAAAAAGCAAAATGAATAATTATAAAGAAAAGGAAAATGCCCCCCTGTCCCCCCGTGCACACGCCAAAGGTGAATGCAAACGTTGGTCTTGTGTCATATGTAAACAGCAATTGCACATGCGTGTGAGGTATCACCACAAATGTCAGATCAAGGGCAGTAATTCTAGCAGTAGACCTCCTCTGCAGATCTAAAGTAGTAACTTGTAAAGGCTTTTAAAGATGTATACAGTTTGACGTCGCTGCGCGGGTATGTATTATTTTTAAAGCATGTCATGTTTTGTGTCTATATACACGACATGAGATCATCTTTTATATTTTACCAAATATTTGGGCAATATAGTGTGTTTTTGTGCATTAATATTCAAAAAAGTGATTTTTTTCCCCCAAAAATTGCGTTTGAAAAATCGCTGCGCAAATACTTTGTGAAAAAAAAAATTGCAACACCCACCATTTTATGCCATAGGGCCTCTGCTTTAAAAAAATATATAATGTTTGGGGGTTCAAAGTAATTTTCTTTCTAGCAAAAAAAGTATTTTTTCACGTAAACGAAAAGTGTCAGAAAAGACTTGGCGGTTCAAGTGGTTGAAAGAGTGGGTGATGTGTGGCATAGGCTTCTAATGTTGGGCATAAAATGCCAGGACAGTTCAACCCCCCCCCCCCAAATGACCCCATTTTGGAAAGTAGACACCCAGACACCCAAAGCTATTTGCTGAGAGGCATGTTGAGTCCATGGAATATTTTATTTTTTTTGTCGCAAGTGATTGAAAAAAAAAAATTACACAAAGTTGTCACTGAAATTATATATTGCTCACACATGCCATTGGTTGATTCAGAATTACACCCCAAAATACATTCTGCTGCTTCTCCTGAGTATGGGGATACCCCATGTATGCGGCTTTTTGTGATTCTATGCGTGTACGGGACCCCAAAAAACAATCACCGCCTTCAGGATTTCTAAGGGCGAAAATTTATGCCTTCACCCCACACTACCTATCACAGTTGCGGAGGCCATGAAATGCCCAGATAGCAACCCCCCAAAATTACCCCATTTTGGCAAGTAGACACCCCAAGCTATTTGCTGAGAGGCATGTTTTTGCCACAAGTTTCGGGGAAATTGCATTTTTTTTTCAAAAAGTTGTCACTAAATCATATATTGCTCATGGGTATATGCGAAATTACACCCCAAAATACATTCTGCTGCTTCTCCTGAGTACGGGGATACCATATATGTGAGACTTTTTGGGAGCCTAGCCACGTACAGAATCCCAAAAACCAATCACCGTCTTAAGGCTTTCTAAGGGCATAAAGTGGTGATTTTACTCCTCACTCCCTATCACAGTTTTGGAGGCTCAAGGTAGCAGACCCAGATTAACATAGGGGCTATTGGAGCTGTAGCTCCAGGCCCCTACTTCAAGATAGGCCTGTGCCAGTGAGTCATTAATGCTGTTTAGCTCTCTGCTCTGTGTGTATTGTTATGTAAATCGCGGATGGCAGCTGAGTTCCACACAGTGTAATGTGGCAAAACATAGAGGCCCAGGAGTGATGGGAGAGGGTGCAGTGCCCAGTCTACTTCTCATACAATCAACTATCTGTTCTATGAGCAAGAGCATTCTACAGTACATAATGGTGAGCCATAAATGCTGATTGTTGTTACTGTCCCACACTGCAAAGTAAATTATGTGTTTTGTGCAAACATCTTCTAGCTGAAAAGGTGACAGCAGTAAGAATGAATGATCACCATAGTAAAGATATAAGGAAAAAACATCATGACATCTGAACATCTTCTAGCTAATTTTAAGTGCATTCCTCCCTTACTATATTAGCAAGCTTTGTACATATATATTTTTTACCTTTAGGCCTCATGTACACTGCTGCTGGTAAACAGCCGTTTGGGAGCAGTTGGGCATTTTTTTCAGCTGCCCCTGAACTCTTCTCTATGTTATCTTATTAGTACATGTACACAGGGTCGTTTATAGTTGTTTGTAGGCAGTTGAGATTAGAAGCATTTCTTGGAAAGCCAAACAATGCGTTTGAGACGGATGTTCAGAGGCATTTGAAATGCCAAATGCCTGTAACAGCTTGTAAACGCAGTAACTTGTGTCTAGGAACGTTTCGTTTACAGATGTTTTTCATTTTATATTGAAAAAAACGCTCCTAGACACAAACGCGACTAAACACGGCTAAACGCGGCATGCAAACGCGGCTGAATGGATGTTTTTAAACGTCGGTTTCTAGCTGTCAAGTTGAGTCGTTCAGGGGAGGTTGAGAAACGCCCCATGTACATGTAGTCAGAAGAAAGATGCAAACTCACCATAAGTACAGAGAGAAAACTATTACTGTGTATGTGTTCTGTTCACACCATGCATGAGCTGTGGTGTGTTGTGTAAAAATGCAGCATGTCTATATATTAATTGCAGCACAACACACGTCACCATAGCACATAAAGTGCAATGAATTGTCTTTCATTCATTTTGAGATTTAAAAAAAGGAAAAATTAAACAATGCAAAGCATTTTACCAATTTCATACAACAAAGGGCACGCATCAAATGGATCATAACGCAAGCCCACTGGTGTGAACAGACCCCAAGTGCTTGCAGCTGTGTCAAAGACAAAGTTCCTCATTCCCAATGAATTGAATATGTTTATAGCGAGTGTAAGACAGGCCACACATTACTCTTTTTTTTTTTTCATTCAACCAGCGTGTTGAATGAAAAAAAAGAGCTGATTCCCCCCATCCACACAATAACTCCTGCTGTGCTTTTATATTCTGCTGGTGGGGAGCCTCCCCTGCCATCAGAATACAATGATCAGCGCTGCTGGCTATAGCTGGCGACACTGGTCATTTGGGAAAAACCCGACAGGCTGGTCGCACACAAGACGATCGATAGATCAATTTGTATACAACAAGCTAGACTGTACAGTGTACATGAATCGAAATTGGCCCCCCAAAATGTTGTACCCCCCAAATGACCCCATTTTGGAAAGTAGACACCCCAAGGAATTATCTGAGAGGCATGTTAAGCCCATTGAATATTTTATTTTTTTGTCACAAGTGATTGAAAAATGACAAAAAAATTGTCACTGAAATTATATATTGCTCACACATGCCATGGGTATATGTGGAATTACACCCCAAAATACATTCTGCTGCTTCACCTGAGTACGGGGATACCCCATGTGTGAGACTTTTTGTGGGCCTATCGGCGTAGAGAATCCCAAAAACTAATCACCGCCTTCAGGATTTCTAAGGGCGAAAATGTATGCCTTCACTCCACACTACCTATCTCAGTTGCGAAGGCCATGAAATGCCCAGATAGCAAAAAAAAAAAAAAAAAAATACCCAAATGACCCCATTTTGGAAAGTAGACACCCCAAGCTATTTGCTGAGAGGCACGTTGGGTCCATGGAATATTTAATATTTTGCCACAAGTTTTGGGGAAATGACAATTTTTTTTTACAAAGTTGTCACTACATGATATGTTGTTCGAACACGCCATGCCAGAAATGAATTCTCATCATCCATAAACGCGGCAACTTTTGCGCAAACCAATCAATAAACGCCGATTGCGATTTTTTTTTTTACCAAAAATATGAGGAAGAATATAAATCGGCCAAAACCGATGAAAAAAATGTTTTTTTAAATATTTTTTTTTTGGATTTGTATTTTAATTAAAAGTAAGAAATGTGGGTTTTTTTTGCAAAATTGTCGCTCTTCTTTTGTTTATAGCGGCGATCAGAAATGACACAAAGGGGATCAAATACCACCGAAAGAAAGCTCTATTTGTTGGAAAAAAAGGACGCACATTTTGTTTGGATACAACGTCGCACGACCGTGCAATTGTCAGTTAAAGCGAAGTAGTGCAGAATCGCAAAAAGTGCTCTGGTCCTAAAGTGTGAAATCCTTCCGGGGCTGAAGTGGTTAAATAGGTGAGCTTACATATCAATAATCATCATAGAGTTGCCATTCAAATTCTTTTAGAAGCCCAATTGTGACTGGTTCCCTTTAAGACAGTCAAACAAACGGTCAGCCACCACCTTCTCAAACTTTGCCACCCTAGGCCCAAGGGCCCATGAGGCCTCTCCACTAAGCCAGGCCTGCTGCCCAGCATGTCATTAAAACCCCTAAACACTCAACCAGATTTGTTTTCATCCTCTTAGATTTCCAATTTACAAGCTAAAAATCCTTTTCAGCTGGATCAGCATCCCTGCATCGCCGCGGCCGCCCAGACCATTAATATCCTCACCAGTACACAGAAAGCAAGCAGGGAACCGCTCCAACTATAACATTAAAAAGGTCTCGCCTTAAAACTGTGGATTTCCTTTCTGGAGTTTTCAAAGAATGATTCCACAGTTCAGCCTTGCAGCTCGTCCAGCGGTGCTGGGATGTGTCTGCGGTTTTTGCCTCCACAGTAACCCTATTGTTCGTAGACTGCAGCCAATTTATGGAAAGAGAAAAAAATGTTTATGTAATATGTAACGTGCTTCACTTTAGAGGTTTTTTTTTTTCTTACTTAAAGGAAAGAAAAAAAAAATTGGGTATGGAAGAAGGCCAGTCCAAACATAGGTTTTCCTCCCCTCTGGACGCAGATGTTACGAGGGGGAAAAAAAAAAATCTTTGTCTAGATACTTAAACTAACAGCATTTCCATTTATAGAAGTTGTTTTGCAATTATGTAGGTCAGTCGTGTAAGCTGAAGCAGCATATGATTACTTTTTATTAGCATGGATAGAACTTATTTCCAACACTCTCCGCGGCCTGCAGGGCCTTTTACACCCCAGAGACAACTGGCATGCCTCGGAACTCTGGGAAAAAGACAAATTAAAATTTGCATTTGTGCTATTATGCCTAGTGAAGAAAAGAGGCTTCAACCTGGTGGAATCCACATTTCCTTTTTACTTTAAGCTGATTTGGATTAGAATTTAAAAGATCACCATTTAATCACTTGCCGACCCCGTCGTGTAAATTTACTGCTGCAACGTGGCAGCGTCCCGCAAATCGCCGTCTATAAATGGCAGCTCGCTCGTGCCCGGCTAGCGGCTGGGAGCGCGGCGGCGACGGCGCGCTCTTGTGTCCGCTGCACTCTGCAGGAATGTGGCCGCGGCTCGGGCGGACTCCATCTCCGCCGGCAAGCCGTGATTGCCTAGCAGAAAAGAAAAACGGGGAACCGCTGATGTAAACACGGTGGTTTCCCACTCTGTCAGGCAGCATGTAAGAGATCTACTGATCCCTGTCACTGGGATCAGTTAGATCTCTTATGCCCCTGGCAGCCCAGCCCCATCACAGTTAGAACACACCTAGGGAACACAGTTAACCCCTAGATCACCCCCTCCCGGTTAACCCCTTCACTGCCAATGACATTTACAGTGCACAGTAATCAGTAGATATTGAAATTTCTGATCGTTGTATAAATGTTCTTGGTCCCAAAAAAGTGTCAAAAATGTCCGACATGTCCGCTGCAATATTACAGTCCCGATAAACATCGCAGATTGCCGCCATTACTAGTAAAAACATCAGAAATGAATTCTCATGGTTTGTAAACGCAGCAGCTTTTGCGCAAACCAATCAATAAACGCTGATTGTGATTTTTTTTTACCAAAAATATGAGGAAGAATATAAATCGGCCAAAACCGATGAATACATTTCTTTTTTTTATATATTTTTTGGGATATGTATTTTAGCAAAAAGTAAGAAATATTGTTTTTTTTTTTGCAAAATTGTCGCTCTTTTTTTGTTTATAGCGGTGATCAGAAATGACGCAGAGGTGACCAAATACCACCAAAAGAAAGCTCTATCTGTGGGAAAAAAAGGACGCAAATTAGTTTGGGTACAACGTCGCACAACCGCGCAATTGTCAGTTAAATCGATGCAGTGCCGAATCGCAAAAAGTGCTCTGGTCCTAAGGTGGGAAATCTTTCCGGGGCTGAAGTGGTTAATATTGTTATGTATTCATTGTGGGGGGTTGTATGAAAATGTCCCTCTGCGTATGGGCAGCATACTGTATATCACAGTTTGCATGCTAGATCAATGTATTGTCAATAAGACTGAAACCATTCAGAAAGCACTCTTGCTATCATTCAGCATTAGCGTGTTGTTTAACCACATGCCTTTCCGGAAGATTTACCCCCTTCATGACCAGGCCATTTTTTGAGATATGGCACTGCGTTATTTTAACTGACAATTGCGCAGTCGTGCAACGCTGTACCCAAATAAAATGTATGCCCCTTTTTTCCTACAAATAGAGCTTTCTTTTGGTGGTAATTGATCACCTATGCATTTTTTATCTTTTGCGCCATAAATAAAAAAAGACCGACAATTTTGGAAAAAAGTACTTTTTACTTTTTGCTATAAAACACATTCAATAAAAAAAATGTAAAAAATCTAATTTATTCATCAGTTTAGGCCAATATGTATTCTGCTACATATTTTTGGTAACAAAATCCCAATAAGCGTATAGTGATTGGTTTTCACAGAAAATATAGTGTCTACAAACTATGGGATAGATTTATGGCATTTTTTTTAATAGTAATGGCGCGATCAGCAACTTATTTTTATCTATTTTGGGTACTTATATAGCGATGTCAATTCACGCAGTGCTTTACATATATATTGTACATTCACATCAGTCCCTACCCTCAAGGAGTTTATAATCTAAGGTCCCTAACTCACATTCATTCATATACTAGGGCCAATTTAGACAGGATCTAATTTACCTACCAGCATGTCTATGGAGTGTGGGAGGAAACCGGAGTACCCAGAGGAAACCCACGCAGGCACAGGGAGAACATGCAAACTCCAAGCAGGTAGTGTCGTGGTTGGGATTCAAACCAGCAACCCTTTTGCTGCCAGGCGAAAGTTATATCCACTATACCACTGTGCCGCCCATAGTGGGACCGCGACAAATCGGACACTAAGAGGAAGATTTACTAAAACTAAAGAGTGCAAAACCTGGTGCAGCTCTGTATAGAAAGCAGTCAGCTCCCAGGTTTTATCATCAAAACTTAATTGAACAAACTGAAGTTAGAAGCTGATTGGCTACCATGCACAGCTGCACCAGATTTTGCAATCTCCAGTTTTAGTAAATGTCCCCCTAAGTAACACTTTTTAAGGACCAGTGACACTAATATGTTGATCAGTGCTAAATATATGCACTGTCACTGTACTAATGACACTGGCAAGAAAGGGGTTAACATCAAAGGGTTAAATGTGTGCCTAGGGAGTGCGGGCTAACAGTGTGGGAGGTGCTTGTACTATGGGAAGGCAGAGAGCCCTGTTCCTGCTTTGTAGGAACACAGGATCACAGCCTTCCCTTCTCACAGAAAGGCGATCTGCCTTGTTTACATAGGCAGACCGCAGTTCTGCCTGTGTCCCGAACGATTGGCGGGTCCCAGTGGACATTGTGTCTGCTGGACCCGCTGATTGGCTCCCGCTGTGTCCAATCACAGCAGGGCAGGTCGCCAGCGGTGTGCAAACATGCCCCAGACCCGGATGTGAAGGATCATGTACAGGGACGTGATCCTGCCCAGGGGAGCCGCTTTGTCACTGTATATTTACTGTATACGGTCGGTAAGCAGTTAAAACATTATATTTAAAGTGGTATTAAATTTACATTTCAGTTTACCAATTCTTAGATATGATGGCTGCATTCATTTTGTTTTTTAGGCTTTCTCTCTTTAATTTTTACCTGGTGATCTGGCCAGAATGTCTGTTGTTTTTTTTAACAGAACAAGCTCTCCTGCAAACGATTCAGTTAAGAGTCTTGAGACAAACCATCTAACACTAGCAGGTGTGCTTAAAATGACTAGCATTTATGTATTTGTGTAAACCTTTATGCCAAAAGAAAAAAAAAATGTTTGCTGTAACTGCAATGTGAGATGAAGTTTGGCATCAATTTGTTAGTATATCTAAATCTGCTAGAACATCTAAGGCTCAGTTCACACTGCTGCGACTTGGGATCTGACTTGTGAGACCCCAGGTCACATAACATGTGAAATCCCACGTCCGTCAATGAGAGCTGTCTTAACCACTTGCCGACCAGCCGCTGTCATTGCACGGCAGGTCAGCTCGTTCCCGCGAATCGCCATCATTGTACGTCATCTCGGGAACTATATTTTGTGGGCACATGCGTGCCGCCGGTGGCGCGCGCGCACTCCCACTGGCCAGTGGGGGAGCCAATCAGCAGGTCCAGCGGACTCGATGTCAACCGGCCACCCACGATCGTTACCCACAGTGACAGAATGGGGATCTGCCTGTGTAAACCAGGAAGATCTCCTTTCTGACAGGCGAGATCACACAGATCCTATCTTTCTGCTACGCAGGAAGACGGATCTGTGTGTTTCCCTAGGCAGCCCATGGGAACACATTTAACCCCTTGATCACCCCTGAAGTTAACCCCTTCCCTGCCAGTGTCATTAGCACAGTGTCAGTGCATATTTTTAGCACTGATTACTGTAATAATGTCACTGGTTCCCAAAAAAAGTGTTAAAAATGTCAGTTAGGTGTCCGATTTGTCCTCGGCAATGTCGCAGGCCCGCTAAAAATCGCAGATCACCCTCATTACTATTAAAAAAATAATAATAATAAAAATGCCATAAACCTAATCCTTATTTTGTAGACGCTATAAATTTTGCGCAAACCAATCAATATACGCTTATTGTGATTTTATTTTACCAAAAATATGTAGAAGAATATATATCGATCTAAACTGAGGAAGAAATTCATTTTTTATATTTTTGGGGGGATATTTATCATAGCAAAAAGTAAAAAATATTGTTTTTTTTTTCAAAATTGTTGTTTTTTTGTTTATAGGACAAAAAAATAAAAACCACAGAGGTGATCAAATACCACCCAAAGAAAGCTCTATTTGTGGGAAAAAAAGGACATCAATTTTGTTTGGATACAGTGTCACACGACTGCGCAATTGTCAGTTAAATTAATGCAGTGCCGTATCTCAAAAAACGGCCTGTTCATTAAAGGGGTAAATCCTTCCGGTCCTTAAAGTGTATGTAAACCCACCATTCACCCAGTATAAACTAATGGCACAGTATTAAAGTGGTTGTCAACTCTTGACAACCACTTTAAACTACAGGTAAGCCTATAATAAGGCTTACCTGTAGGTCCCTGGAATATCTCCTAAACTTGCATAGGAGTTGAGTGCACGTGCTCAGCGTCATATCCAGAGGTTGTCTTTGGGAAATAGATGTATGAGTGCTGCCAGCATTGCTGCAGAGTTTGAAGCAGTGGGGGTCAGCCTGTCAGTGCTCAGACCATACGCTGCACACTGCATCAAATTGGCCACATGGCTATCGTCCCAGAAGGAAGCCTCTTCTAAAGTTGATGCAAAAGAAAGCCCGCAAACAGTTTACTGAAGACAAACAGACTAAGGACAGGAATTACTGGAACCAAATCCTGTGGTCTGATGAGACCAAGATAAACGTATTTGATTCAGATGATGTCAAGCGTGTGTGGTGGCAACCAGGTGAGGAGTACAAAGACAAGTGTGTCTTATCTACAGTCAAGCATGGTGGTGGGAGTGTCATGGTCTGGGGCTGTATGAGTGCTGCCGACACTGGGGAGCTACAGTTCATTGAGAGAACCATGAATGCCAACATGTACTGTGACATACTGAAGCAGAGTATGATCCCCACCCTTCAGAGACTGGGCCTCAGGGCAGTATTCCAACATGATAACTACCACAAACACATCTCCAAGATGACCACTGCCTTGCTAAAGAAGCTGAGGGTTTAGGTAATGGACTGGCCAAGCATGTCTCCAGGCCTAAACCCTATTGAGCATCTGTAGGGCATCCTCAAATGGAAGGTGGAGGAGTGCAAGGTCTCTAACATCCACCAGCTCTGTGATGTCATCATGGAGGAGTGGAAGAGGACTCCAGTGGCAACCTGAAATGTTCTAGTGAACTCCATGCACAAGAGGGTTAAGGCGGTGCTGGAAAATAATGGTGGCCACACAAAATATTGACACTTTGGGCCCAATTTGGACATTTTCACTTAGGGGTGTACTCACTTTTGTTGTCAGCGGTTTAGACATTAATGGCTGTGTGTTGAGTTATTTCGAGGGGACAGCAAATTTACACTGTTATACAAGCTGTACACTCACTACTTTACATTGTAGCAAAGTGTCATTTCTTCAGTGTTGTCACATGAAAAGATAGAATAAAATATTTACAAAAATGTGAAGGGTGTACTCACTTTTGTGAGATATTGTAATTTACCGGTTCGGCTACGCTTACTCCCAAACTGTTTTAAAAGCTTGGTTTCTGTTTAATGTTAGTGGTAGAAATAATTTCTCATTGCATATGCAGGTTCTACTTCTTGCTATTAGTGCTACCTACCATTTCTTTTTCCCAGAGGCAGTCTTTTCACCAGTTATGACCAGATTAAAGACAGTAGACCAGCACGTCCGGTGATCCGAGCCTAGTAACGGCGCCTCTGAGGGACTAAGGATCCCAGCTGCAGCAAGCTGAACAGCTCTACAAGCCACGCATGTTCAGCGCCATTGTAGCTGTGTGTGGTGAAACCAAAGCGCAGGCACCTCAGGGAGAAGGAAAGCACCAAATCCCGCAACGTCAGAGAGATTGCTAGAACGCCGCCTGAGGACACGCAGTTCCGCGGCGTTCAGAGACTTTGGGCATGCCTGATTTATAGGATTGTTAGTGGCTTTCTTACCTGAGGTACAAACCAAATATACAGTACAGGACAATACAAATGATATTATTGTAATGGTTTGCCTAATATGACGGAAGAGCACTCCAACATCATACACAGGAAGGAGTCATAAACAATACCTATGATATTATGGAATCGGAATGTAGGGATAGATAATGGCATAGAGTCAGGAACCAAATGAAAAACAGAGTGACTAGTGTCTGGGGTATATATCCAGGATCCCCAAAGTTTGGAGAATTTCCCTGGGCACCCTCTTGCCTCGTAAGTTGGTTTATGGAGTGAGAGGTTCTGATTAATTAGTAGCTTCCAATAGCCCGTGTGTAGAGGTTCAGACAGTATTCATTATAAAACAATGGCTTTCCGGATGTAGCCAGGTGCAGGCTACCATAATATGAATGAAATGGACATTACCTTAATTTCTGCAGACTGTTCCAGTTTCCCCCTAGTGCTGCACTCAGACTGCTTGCATCACAAAGGATGGTGGGACATGTAGCCCTGTGTTCAGCCATAACTGGACTTCTGAGTCTCTCTTACACTACATCTCTCAGCAAGCTGCTAATTAGGAAGGGGAATATTGGGGAGGCTATTTAAAGCGCAGTTCCACCCATTTAATAGTCAGCAGCTACAAATAGTGTAGCTGCTAACTTTTAATAAATGGCTACTCACCTGTCTCACGGTCCAGCGATGCGGCCCCCCGATGCATTGCTCTTCTCCCCCTCCCATTAGTATAAATACGCATGCACACACATATGTGTTTGAGTTTTGAGGTGCACACCTTAATGCAATAGGCTGTGCACACCTATGGTCAGGAATGAATGAATGAACTAGCCATCGAGCTTGTAGTTTAGAAAGTTGGGCTAAAGATCTATCCATGAGTAATGCGTAGAATGTAGAAATGAGCTGTGTGTGAGTAGTGCCCGTTCTAGTTTGGAATTATATACATGTACATCTCTAAGCCCCAATTGTGCTTCTGCCGCATGTCTGAGTTTGAGATACCTAAAGTGTCATCGAGGGGGAGTCTCAAATCTTGGTGTAATTGTAAAAAGGCCTTAAATATATCTTCTTGATATAATTGGTGTATGTGCCTTAGGCATCTCCAGGCCCAGGACCGGTGGGACCATAGGACCCAGGCGGCACTTTAAGAGGGGTGGCTACCCGGGTGGACTGCCAGGGGACCCGAGGCTCCCTCCCTCTAGCATGCAGTCTGTGTCATACTGTCATGTCATGCATGTACTGCTGGGGAGTGGAGCAGCTCTCCTGGTCCCGGAAAACAGCACAGGCAAGCCACCTCCGCCGCCACTGCACCACTGAGTAGCCATTCGTTCAGGAGGAGCCGGAGGATCAAAGACAATCAGCAGCCAGCAGGAATCCGAAGTAGTACTGGGGAGCGGAGAGGGGCGGAGCAGGGGTGAAGCAGTCCGGAACAGCACGGGCAGGCAGGCCACAGGTTTCAATAGCAGGAGCACCTGCTGGTCGCTGCCACTGCACCGCTGCTGTCTGAGACTGAGTAGCCATTCTGCTCCCTGCCTGCTTGCCAGCTGGTCTATGGGGACCTCTTCACGCCCCCACGCTCACCTCCCTAACTGGGACTGCATGAGCCCCACCACATGACCTGATGCTCGAGAGGTTCTCCTCTGTCCTGTCCCTCTGCCCCCCTCCTGTCTCTCTGCCACCCACCTGTCCCTCTGCCCCCCTCCTGTCTCTCTGCCACCCTTCCTGTCCCTCTGCCTCTCTCCAGTCTCTTTGCCACCCACCTGTCCCTCTGCCCACCTCCTGTGAGGCTGCCCCCTCCTGTCCCTCTGCCGACCTCCTCTAATGCTGCCCCCTCCTGTGATGCTGCCCCCCGCCTGTCTCTCTGCCTCCCTCCTGTGACACTGCCCCCTCCTGTCCCACTACCCTCCTCCTGTGATGCTGCCCCCCACCTGTCCCTCTGCCCCCCTCCTGTCCTGCTACCCCCCCGGTGACGCTGCCCCCTTCCTGTCCTGCTGCTCTCCTCTTGTGACGTTGCCCCCACTTGTCCCTCTGCCCACCTCCTGTGACGCTGCTCCCCACATGCTCCTTTGCCCCTCCTGTCCCTCTGCCCACCTCCTGTAATGCAGCCCTGCCCCCACATGTCTTGTGTTTTCACCCCAGCAGTGCAGAGGCTGCTTTAGGGTGCCGGTGGTGATGTCTGTACAGTCTGTTAGGCGGGCGTGATTTTTTTTTTTTGGGGGGGGGAGGGGGCAGCATTTCTTTCTTGGACCCAGGCAGCACAATGTCTGTCCGGGCCCAGTGCAGACCATTCGGCAGGTTGAGAAAATGGGGTAATTAAGGGTTGTGCCATAAAATATGGTCGGGAGAGCAGATATGATATGATCAGCTTTGGCTAGTAGGCATAGGTGTGCGCAAACAAACATGAGTGTGTGTGTATATATGTCAGAAGGGCAGAGGACGGTGTCAGTAGAGCAGAGATAGGTGTCAGTAATTTATTTTTATTTTATTTTATTTATTTTTTTACCTTTTTTTTTTTATTATTTTTTACATTATTATATTTTATTTTATTATTTTTTTACAATTTTTTTAGGAGCCCTGCTGGGGAGCTTTGGTGAAATATCGGGGGTCTAAACAGAGACAGAGAAAGAGACTGAGGACAGCGATTCCCCAGTCCCTTTCTCTGCAGCAGGCAGCAGGGGAAATCTGCACAGTACAGGGTGATTAGGGTGTGCCCAGGCACACCTTCCACCCTATGTGCGCACGCCTATGCTAGTAGGTTCAGACAGTGGTTATGCATTCGTAGTGAGGATTTTAAAGTTACTGTACCACTGGTAGCATTAAGCGTACATCTGAAATTGCCTAAAGTTTCATATGAGAAAACCACTGCAGCTTCTGCCGTAGTAGCAGCATTATTCAGTTGAGGGAAGAACCACCAATGTATGTAAACCAACTGAGCTGCATAATAATAAAATCAAAGGGAAATGCCAAACCCTTTCTGGAGGTGGGAAGCCATAGAGTCCCCAAAGAGAGTCTGGACACCTTAGGATGCCAAAGAAATCATAGAGAATTGAGACAATTTCTTGAAAAAGTTTTTTTCGGGATATGTTGTAGGGAGTTAGCCAGAGTGTAGAAAAATTTGGGGAGGAAACCATTTTAAACAGATTTACTAGTCCCAGCAGTTTGAGAGAAAGCTTAACTCATTGGGTTGTCTTGGTATTAAAAGAGGAGATGCATGGTAAAACATTATTCTCAGTGTACTTTGGCAATGGTATTGAATATCAACACCCAAGTATTTACATTTATGTGTAATCTGCGTTGGACAAGACCTGGGTTATTGCAAGGGAGGGTCTACATCAATAGGGAATATACAAGATTTTGCCCAATTAACTTTAAACCCAGAGTATTTTCCAAAATGTTTTAACGTGGCTGGAAAACTATGCAGTGGGTCTGAGAGATGTAACAGCATGTTATTTGCATATAAGGAAACTTTTTTTTCCCAATAGGCTATTCTGGATGCCTCTAAGCAAGGGAGAAACTCCACCAAAGGTTCAATTGCAAGGGCGAACAGCAGGGGCGACAGCGGGTACCCCTGCCTGTTGCCCCTCTGGATAGAAAAGGGGGAAGGTATGCAATAATTGACCCTTATACTTGCTAGTGTTTGGTTATGTAGAATTTTTATCCAAGAAATCAAGATTTCACCAAAACCAAATTTATGTAAAACTTGAAATAGCTATGGTCATTTGATGGAGTTGAACGTCTTATGGGTATCCAGAGCCATAAGCACTCTAGGAGTATCTGAGGTATTGAAAATCTGCAAGGTAGTACATAGTCTCTGCAGATTTATGTAGGTAGACCTGCTAGGAATAAAGCCAGTCTGATCAAATTTTATTAGGGAGGACACAATAGAATTCAGGCGGGTAGCAAGTAGTTTTGACAGGATCTTAAGATCGGTATTATTCAAGGAGATAGGGTGGTAAGACTCACAGTAATTAAGATCTTTTTGTAGTATTTAATAACTGCTGGGCTTTCATTTTTTTAAAATAGAAAGGAAAAAAAAGAAGAAAATCTTGAAAAAAGGAAGTTTTCCCTTGCTTTTTATAACAAAACATAAAAAAATCAATGGCAGAAGAGTAAGAAAACCCCCAAAATCACCCCTTTTTGGAAAGTAGACAACATGATCTCATTTTTTGCAACTATTTTTTTTCAAATGAAGAAACAGGTTGGTATTGAGGTTATTAAATAGGGGGCCTGGTAATGGTGCACTAGATACAGTAATATAAAGGCCATACACAGCAGGAGGAGGAGATGAAGGGGTTAATGTGCAGATGTGCGCGATAAGGGAGGTGAAGACATACAAAAACCTACAATAAAATAAAATACAAAGCCTGGGGAGCAGATGTGTAGGAGAGGAGAAAAGGGGGCGAGAAACAATCCCAGATCCAATGAAAATCCATGACTATTATAATATCTGTTTCTGCTGCTGACCATTCATTCACAAAATGTCATTTATAAGTTAACACTTCCTCTCTTTTCTCTGTTGATCACCAATGTAAACAACAATGTGTTTACATTTGTGATAGCTGTGATTTGTTAACATATTAATCACATGGCACAGAGCTGCCCAGATTGGCTCTGTACAGAGAGCCTATGATCCAAGCCATCTAATAACTCAGTTCACGGGCATTAGGAGAAGCTGCGGCTGCATGTACTGTATATTTTCACTAGTGCTGTTTATAAATGACACTGGGGGAAAGAACAGTCCATCACTTCACCATTAACAAACATACCACAGTAGAAACGTGGTTAAATACAACCAAAAGACACATCAGACTATTTTCATTTTAGTTTAGCAATCCCTTACATATCAGGACTGGAAAATTAAGCAGCATGACCTAATCAGGATTTTTGGTATGATAGTATACTATCAATTTAGAACTTTGAATTGCTAACACCTGTCTGAATGTATATAGACTAAAAGAAATTGTAGATTTTATACAATCAAATTGTTATATGTATAGCCAGGTTAGGACAAGGACGCGTGCTCCTTCTCTGTAACTGATTGGAGGCATGCCGGTGATTTAATCTGTACTCTTTTGTAGCAGAGGTGGACGAGTCCTCGCTAAGTTAAAATGTATATATTAGAGCATCTTGGCATGTGGGGCTTCCTCCGGGGTGCTCAAGGCACCGTGTTAAGGTATATAAGGTCATTACCCTTTCTCTGGGGTCTCTTTAACTACTGTTAGATAGCGACAGCAAATAAAAAAAAAAAAGCTAGCATATGCAATTGCTACACAAGTCCTATTATAATCGAATGTTATTAAAAACCTTTCCTTTTCAATCTGTAGCTCCATTTTATGTAAAATGCAATATGGCTACCTGGAGGTGTTCTGTACACATAATGTGTACAGAATGCACCCCAAAAATGTAATTTCCTGCTACTGTGATTGGCTTTCTGATTCTCTCAGAAGTCTGCACTAAGATACAAGTCAGATTTTTGGCATCTCCTGCAACAAAAATGCTGGTGCTCAAAATTTTGGAGGGGGCGGAAAACAAACCTGTAACCCCCCCCCCCCCCCGTGTTTGATCAAGCTTTCGGGAAGGCAGCTATGCATGGCCTTACCTTATGCGGGGAGGTGCAGGGAGGAGGTTGTGGAGGGAAGAGCCAGGCCATTGCTTCTCCTCCCGGCCAAACAGGAGACCTACAGGTGATACTCGAAAAATTAGAATATCATGCAAAAGTTAATTTATTTCAGTAATGCAACTTAAAAGGTGAAACTAATATATGAGATAGACTCATTACATGCAAAGCAAGATAGTTCAAGCTGTGATTTGTCATAATTGTGATGATTATGACTTACAGCTCATGAAAACCCGAATCCACAATCTCAGAAAATTAGAATATTGTGAAAAGGTGTAATATTCTAGGCTCAGTGTGTCCCACTCTAATCATCGAATTAAGCCATAACACCTGAAAAGGGTTCCTGAGCCTTTAAATGGTCTCTCAGTCTGGTTCAGTAGGAATCACAATCATGGGAAAGACTGCTGACCTGACAGTTGTGCAGAAAACCATAATTGACACCCTCCATAAGGAGGGAAAGCCTCAAAAGGTAATTGCAAAAGAAGTTGGATGTTCCCAAAGTGCTGTATCAAAGCACATTAATAGAAAGTTATGTGGAAGGGAAAAGTGTGGAAGGAAAAGGTGCACAAGCAGCAGGGATGACCGCAGCCTGGAGAGGATTGTCAGGAAAAGGCCATTCAAAGTTGTTGGGGACTTTCACAAGGAGTGGACTGAGGCTGGAGTCAGTGCATCAAGAGCCACCACACACAGACAGATCCTGGACATGGGCTTTAAATGTCGTATTCCTCTTGTCAAGCCGCTCCTGAACAACAAACAACGTCAGAAGCGTCTTACCTGGGCAAAAATGAAAAACAGACCTGGTCTGCAACTCAGTGGTCCAAAGTCCTCTTTTCTGATGAGAGCAAATTTTTCATCTCATTTGGAAACCAAGGATCCAGATTATGGAGGAAGAACAGAGAGGCACACTCTGCAAGATGCTTGAAGTCCAGTGTGAAGTTTCCACAGTCTGTGTTGATTTGGGGAGCCATGTCATCTGCTGGTGTTGGTCCACTGTGCTTCATTAAGTCTAGGGTCAAAGCAGCCGTCTACCAGGAGATTTTGGAGCGCTTCATGCTTCCTTCCGCAGACGAGCTCTATGGGGATGCTGACTTCATTTTCCAGCAGGACTTGGCACCTGCTCACACTGCCAAAAGCACCAAAACCTGGTTCAATGACCATGGGATTATTGTGCTTGATTGTCCAGCAAACTCGCCTGACTTGAACCCCATAGAGAATCTATGGGGCATTGCCAAGAGAAGGATGAGAGACATGAGACCCAACAATGCAGAAGAGCTGAAGGCCGCTATTGAAGCATCCTGGTCTTCCATAACACCTCAGCAGTGCCACAGGCTGATAGCTTCCATGCCACGCCACATTGAGGCAGTAATTGCTGCAAAAGGGGCCCAAACCAAGTACTGAGTACATATGCATGCTTATACTTTTCAGAGGTCTGATATTGTTCTATGTACAATCCTTGTTTTATTGATTGCATGTAATATTCAAATTTTCTGAGATTCTGGATTTGGGGTTTTTCATGAGCTGTAAGCCATAATCATCACAATTATGATGAATCACAGCTTGAACTATCTTGCTTGTAATGAGTCTTTCTCATATATTAGTTTCACCTTTTAAGTTGCGTTACTGAAATAAATGAACTTTTGCACGATATTCTAAGTTTTTCGAGTATCACCTGTAAGCCCCCCTGGCCAATCGGGTCTCATGACCCGCTTCCTGATTGGCCGGGAGGAGAAGCAGGAAGACATTAGTGAATATTAATGTGCTAAAGTCACATAAGTGGGTGGCCTGTGCACCTTGTGCTGACTGTGTGCTGGCTGTGCTGGTCTGAAGAGAATGCTATTTTTGCTATTTTTGTCTTGGTTTATCTTAACAGCTTGCCAACCGCTGATCGGCATTTGACGGCGACAGAGTGGCTCTTGTAGGCGAAACGCCGTCATATGACGGCGGCTGCCAGATCGCGCACAGTGGGCGCGCGTGCGCCGCCGGAGGTGCGCCCGCGCGCTCACTGTGTCCAGGGAGGGCCAGGGAGCGGGTGCGGTGGATTCGATCTCCGCCGGCTACCCGCGATGCCCCCCCCTGAGAGAAAGAATGGAGGTCCGTGTAAGTAAACATGGACCTCCGTTCTGTGAGGGGGGAAGGACTGTGATCACAGCCTTCCTTTACATGGAAGCTGTGATCACTTCCCTTTCCCTGTTAGGGCAGCCCCCATACAGTAAGAACACGCCCAGGGAACACAGTTAACCCTTAGAGCGCCCCCTGCAGGTTAACCCCTTCACTGCCAATGGCATTTACACAGTAATCAGTGCATTTTTATAGCACTGATCGCTGTATAAATGCCAATGGTCCCAAAAAAGTGTCAAAATGTTCCGACATGTCCGCCCTAATATCGCAGTACCGCAAAAAATCGCAGATCGCCGCCATTACTAGTAAAAAATAAAAAAAAAATAAAAACCCCAGAAATGAATTCTCATCATCCGTAAATGCGACCACTTTTGCGCAAACCAATCAATAAACGCCCATTTTTTTTTAATCACAAATATGAGGAAGAATATAAATCGGCCAAAACCGATGAAAAAAATGTTTTTTTATATATTTTTTTTGGATTTGTATTTTAGCAAAAAGTAAGAAATGTGGGTTTTTTTGCAAAATTGTCGCTCTTCTTTTGTTTATAGCGGCGATCAGAAATGACGCAGCGATGATCAAATACCACCAAAAGAAAGCTGTATTTGTGGGAAAAAAAGGACGCAAATTTCGTTTGGGTACAACCTCGCTCGACTGCGCCTTTTTTCAGTTAAATCGTCGCAGTGCCGAATCGCAAAAAGGGCTCTGGTCCTAAAGGGGGAAATCCTTTCGGGGCTGAAGTGGTTAAAAAATAATCTTGCGTATCTAATCTTTCAGTGTTGAGATCTTCCTCAACTCTTGTTCACATTTGTGCCTGCTGCAATGCACAATAAAGTGGCCATTAGGACATACAATCCATAAAAAAGCATTATTTGTACATATTATAGCATGTCAATTGTGATTCTGCCCCATCCTTTAAAAGAGCTTGTAGGACTTACACTCAATACATATGCGTTTTTTGCACATATTACTTATTATTATCATTATTATCATACATTATTTATATAGCGCCAACAGTTTGCTCAATGCTTTACAATATTAGCGCACTCCCTAGGGAGCCACAAGTAGAATGGGTTCCCCCACTCTGCACAGCCAGGCACACCAAATCTTCACAGGAACACTTGAGTCAGAGAACAGCCCAATGCTTTATTTTTGTTATTTATTGAAGGATTAGAACTTGGATAAGGATTGGGAAATGATGGGATGCCCTCTTGACTTCAAACAACTTCAGGGACAACTTTCCTATATACAGTCTATATACACTCCTTCTCTTCCTCCAGCACTAGCTTGCTTACAGAACTCCAGCTGGCACACTGTTTGGTGAATCTGACAAAAAGGCGATCAGTCAGATTTTAGAGCAATAGCCCAATACAGGCAGGAACCCAAGGCCCCATTAGGTGTGTAACAAAATTCAGTGTCCAGCATACATTCCCGTGGCTACTGATGCCAGCACCACCTCTTCAGGCACTGCCAACCCGCCTGGCTGCAGCTGCCCCTTTTAACAGCCCACCAGGCTGACTCAGGAGACCTCCCGTATGTGCTGACTCTCTCCTGCTGTCCTGTCCTTGCTCCCTGGCCTCTAGGAAGGATTCCTTTGTGTGCTGTAGAGGGTCCCTCCAGCACCCAAGCCCAAGGCCTGAGGTCACCCCCCTCCCAGATTAGGGGGCACTCTTAGGCCACCGACAACCTCTTCAGCACTCCATCTTCATCTTCCACCCGACTGCCCCTGCTGGCATGGCCCATGAGTATTTATGAGGTGCCTGCCCCCTGCCAGTCCTCTTTGCAGGGAATTGGCTGGGGCCCCCATCAATGCTCCAAGCAGCTCCTTCCAGACTCCACCCTCTAGTCCTTCTCCAAGGTTCCAAAGAGCAGGGGGAGTTACCAGAGGTGCTGCTTGCTGAGCCATCCAGCCTCCCTGAGTCACTCAGCCCTGACCCAGATTCAACCCGGGCTCTCAGCCAAGCAAAATTTTCCTACAATATAAACTATGTACACAAGCACACACTAAAGGATGCTAGTAAATATAAAGGAAGTCAATACAATTACAATACAAGAAGATCAGGAGGGCCCAGCTCATGAGAGCTTACAATCTGATTGGAAAGTGATATAAAAGGTAATAACTATGAGGGATGAGCTGATGGAGAAAGTAAAAGTTCAGTTGTTAGGTGGAGGCGGGTAAGGATGAGTTTTCAAGGATAGCCTAAATTTTGACAGATTAGCATGGGTAGGGCTGCTGTTAGAAATCACGGGGCCCCAAACAGCCTACCTGGCAGGGCCCCCCCTCGAATATATCAAAACAGCATTTTTACTAAAAAATATACTAAAATCATTCTTAGCGGACCTGAAGATAACAGTGAATTAGCCCTTTTTAATTGTTTTTTTACATTTTTGAAGAGCTGAGAGCCGCACAGGGCATCCTGTAATTGACCCTCTGTCCAACTGCACTGATTCCCTCTCCTGTTTGGGCCCCCCTGTGTGCCCCCTACAGGAGGACTGGTGGTTCCCCCCTATCAGTGGCCCTAAGCACGAGGGTGGGTGATTAATTTTTCCAAGCGGCCACACAAGGAACTAGAACTGTTGGAGAGGGCTAAACCTATTTCTGCTCAATGTTGGACCAGGGAAGGATCCGTAAGTACCTAAAAATAGAAACAAACATCAGGTGATAAAAATAATAGGTACAACTACTCATAAGACATCATCCAGAGTTATAGGTTTAATGCCCACCCAAACTGTATGATAACAACTGGACAGGGCTGTTCACATGCCACAACCACAATGCTTTGCAGTCAATGTATTTCAAATTTAGGGTGCAGAACTTGACAAGTGGCACCACTTGTCATACTCACCCATTGTGTTCAGTGAGGAAGCTAACAGGCTCAGAGAGGCATGCTGACAGTGGAGGCATTGCAGGCCGGACAGGGACAGCCTAAGGGCTAGATGTGACTCTGGGGCCACCATTTGTCTAGGTCAGGATTAGGAGATAGACAAATTGGGGTAGATCTCAGAGGATGGGAGAGACTCTGGAGAAGAAACTTAAAAGTCCTGTCTACGTTCCACCGAATGCATGAATGCATGTTGACTCACATAAGAAGGTGCTTTAGCATGAATTTAAACTGTGTGTTAATGCGCACAACCTGACGTAAAAAAACACACAATAATGTGCATCATACAGGCCCCTTACTGCATGTGAATGAGTGCTTAAAAACTTAGAAAGTAATCACACAAGCCAGGTTAAACCGGTTATAATAGGCGCTTATTGAGAAATATAGGGCTCCAGACAAGTGACTGCACTCGGGTTACCCCCATCCCTAATTAGTTGCAGTTGAATTAACAATTCTGCATTCACAAAAAAAGCCTCTTTAATGTTGTGCACTTCTATCATCGGCGTAAGTCTTCCGCTGCACAAGCCAGATTCAACAAACAGCCCATGAAAGCAGCTTTAAAACTGTCAATGAGGCATAACAGGACTCAAAGACACTCTGTTACACAGTCAGACATTGTCCTGTTCTGGAGAGGTGTGTTAATGATGGGAATGACATGGAGGTTTCAGCAGAGGAAGCAACTAGTGGTTGGAAGCTAATTATCAAAAGGGCGGTTGTTCGACTCAAGGAAAAAAATTTGGGGCTGAGGGTTTTTTTTGTAATAATTAAAAATAAATCAATAAAAGACTTTCTTCAGACACGTCATAGCGTTCGAAAGTGTTTTTGTATAGTCTGCATTTACAACCATTTCGTTTACATCAAAGAATACATTACTCATAGTTGTCAACTGTCATGGATTTGCAGAGATAGTCTTGCATCTTTGCTCTCTGCTATGCTGATGCTGTGTCCCAGGCCATGTTCTGAGAACACAGCTTCAACCTTATTTGAGTTACTGCACATGTGCAGAATGGGAGGAGAGAGTGGAATCCCACAACTGGCAACAATTTGATCTGCTGGCTTTCAGCACTGCTTAGGGAAAAAATTAAAGGAGAAGTTGGGCCAAAGCCTTTTGCAAAACGAAGTGCACCCCTTTTACCTGTTTTCAGCTGATATACAAAAAACAACAGTCACTTCCAGCACCAAAAAGGTCTTTCGTAATTCAAAAAGCAACAGGCACAACAGTGATCCAACACCAGACGGATACTGCCCTCCTCGGATGGGGTATTCCGATAAAAACTATGAAAACAAAAACAAAAGGGAGGCGCACACCCCCCTTCTCAGAGAGCTCCTCTGCTCTGAGGAAGGGGGTGCGCCCCGAAACGCGCCAGCCTTACCCCTGCTGTGTCCGCTTGTGTATCATTGTGCAGTTTATGGCCCTATGTGAGTTGCCGCCTTTGTGAGTATCCATTTCAAAATTTTCAAACACTAAATTGTGATTTTGGTAATGCCCTAGGTGTGCACGCCTCCCTGTTTTTAGCTGACACTAGGCTAAAGTCCACTGTCGGCTGACAACACAGAGCCGGTCCAGGCTCTGGAGAGATCACGATCTTCATGTTGGGATCCACCCAGATGTCTGGACCAGCAGCTGGCACAGCCTCTCAGTGAGCTGCTGGGAGACTGAGCCAGTCGCTCCCACCCCCTTTTACAGCCCAGTGCTGGGGGGGGGGGGGTAGAGCAAAGATCCGATGACTGCCTGCCTGCTTGCAGTTTTCCATGAAGAAGACTTAAAGAAGAACTATAGGCAAAACTTTTTTGCCATTTGTGTCCCATTAGGGAGATCTTCCATTACTTTCTGTCCTATAACCAAATTAGGAAGTGAGAGGAAATCCCTAAATGTAAGGGAATTCCATGGGGACCAGGTCACTACAACGAGTGTCCCTACTGGACGATTTTCCCTCTATTACTTTTCTGGCCACAACCCAAAATTTGGGATTTTCTTTTACTTACACTATCAATGATAATGGTAAACAGCACAAATTGAGAGGGGGGATCTCCTTAAAGGGGGTACAGACAGCAATAAAAACTTTCAGTGGCTCTAATCCCTCCCCACTCTATCCAAAACTAAAAATACATTTTTGACATTAGTTGTACGTTCCACTTTTTTTTTCACAATTGCTAGGTGCCATACATCTGGTGCTTTATGGCTGCTCTGTCTTTGAGGGAAAAAAGCATCCAATGGTCTGTCTATACAACAGCCTTTTTCAATCTTTTTAACATGGAGGAAGTCTTGAAATAACTTCCCATGCTCCCCGATAATAGTTACTATATGTACAACTCAGTGGCGGCTGGTGGTAAAAACATTTTTTTGGGTGGGGGGGCAGCAGCAAACAGTGCATCCACCCTACCCCCCAGGCGGTTGGGTCACCCGCACCACTGCCCCCCCCCCCAGTCCGGTCTGTCGGTAGGTCGGGTCATCCGCACATACTCCCCAAGGAAGTCGGTTATGAGCCTGGCGCATACCGCCTCTATGGCGCAGGCAGTGCTTCCTTCCAGGGCAACGGGCGGCGGCTTCCACCGTACATTTCCCCTCCTCCTCCTACACCAATTGAAATGCTTTTCCTTTCGGCCAATCGGGAATCGGCCTCAGATTCCCTTCCTGATTGGCCAGGAGGAGAAGCAGTGTGACAATAGCAAATATTTATTTGCTATTGTCACACAACTGGGTGGACTTGGGGCTCAGTGCTCTGCGCCCCAAGCCCACCCTTTTTTTTAAGCCAATTAGAGACTTGGGCTCTAATCGTGTGCTTCAAAAAAAAAACTATTGGAATCCATGCATCCGCGCCCCGCATGTAGATTAGGGGGCTGGACGCAAAGATGGGGGGGGTGGTGCCCTTGTGCCCTGCATTAGGGGACGCCACTGCAACAACTCCCAGTACATGGTGTGCGATGGTCATTGGGAAGAATTTCCCCCAAACAAATAGCTAATTGTTGGCAGTAGCTACTCATCTGAGAGTCTGAAGTTGGTTACTGCTCAAATACCTCCTACCTCTGGAGGAACCTTGGTTAGTAAAGGCTTCTCTACAACCAACATGATCAAGTAGCCTGGGAGGACATATAAAAACAACCAACCAGTAACAAGAAATATGGGGGGGGGAGTAGATAAAAAAACCTAAAGGATGGAGTGACACCAGAAGTGCCATTTGGACTTTCATTTTCCCCTTGGGCCCCCTGGAAGTGAACCATGATAGGGATGCTTAGCAATGGGAAAAAAGAATCCTTTGTAATTGTTTAACCATGGTGTTCAGTCTTTGAAATATGATTGTACTGTCCTTAGTTCATTGTCACAGGTGCTCCAATGCCATGTGCTTGTTTCATTACACATGCTATTTTGCTTTTATATTCTGATGACCTTTAGCTTGGAAAAAAGGGGAAAAAAGTACATTCACGTACTAGCATTACAATAGTACAGTCACATTGGAGATCATTTACTAAAGTGCTTGAGCACATCTGGTAAAAGCATGCATTTTGTGTATAAGCGGGTGAATGTGGGGACTTAGCAGAGAGTTAAATAAAAGGTTTATCACAAAAGGGATCTTTCCTACGCAGGCTTATTGTTGCATGGCGGTTGTCTATTTTCCTCAGAAGCGCAATAAATGGAAGCAGTCGGGAAAGGTACAATGAAATATCGGACCTCATCTGACTCTGCTGCAACCTAAATGAAGGTCGATACATCTTTATTATAAAATGTTCCACCATGCCACAAAGTCCTATTATAGCTGATTGTCTTTTATGGTTATTTAAAGTGGACCTGTCACCTACAAATGACAACACATTATATAAAAATGTCAGTCTACTGCAATTACAGTAATGTTTTTTTTAAATCAATTTATCTTATTTATTTGTATTAATTTCATTTTTTGTTTATTTTGTTTTTGTAGCATCTGTTATAAAACTATCAAACATCTAATCAAAACTGGGATTTTATTTTTTTTATTTTTGGATTTGCTATATATGGGGTTGATTTACTAAAGGCAAATAGGCCGTGAATGTTGCAGTTGCACGCGTTTTTAAAAAATAAATGTAATGTGGTAAAACTACACTTTGTATAGCCAATTATGTGCAAGGAAAATTTAAAAAGAGCACTTTTGCGTGCAAATTTTTTGGACTTGCTATATATGGGGGTGATTTACTAAGGGCAAATAGGTTGTGCACTTTGCAAGTGCAGTGACACGCTTTTTTTAAAAATAAATGTAATGTGGTAAAGCTTCACTTTGTATAGCCAATCATGTGCAAGGAAAATTAATAATGCACTTTTGCTTGCAGATGATTGGATGATGGAAATCAGCAGAGATTCCCCACATTTACTAACTTCTGGGTAAAATGAGTGGAACTGTACTTGGAAAGTGTAGTCTATTTGCCTTTAGTAAATCAACCCCTATGGTCATTGTGTATTTTTTATGATAAATGGACATCAATTGTGTTAAATATCTGACTTTATTTCCAGCTAAATTGCATTAGATTTGTTCAAAAATGACAAGGACTTGGATCAAACTGAAAATCATTTGATAGTCACATACATTAAAGCTCTTTCATAAATTATAGAAACATTTTAGAGATGGTTGAATCATGGTTTATTTTAGAGATGGTTGTACCTGAAAAAAAAAGAGTAAAAAAAATAAAAATGGATTTACTTAAGGCAAACAGACTGCACACTTTGCAAGAGCAGTTGCTTCAGAGCTTAGTAAATGAGGGAAGCTCTGCTGACTTCCATCATCCAATCATATGCAAGCAAAAATTCATTTTTTTTAATTTTTCTTGCACATTATTAGGTATTCTTTGCAAAGTAAAGCTTTGTCTCATTTACTAAGCTCTGGAGCAACTTTCAAATTGCACAGTCTATTTGCCTTTAGCAAATTCACCACATCATGTGATCAAATGATTATGTGATTATACAAGACATACTTCCTATCTGGTTTGAGGAATTGATTAGAGTGGCTTTTTTAGAGCAAAATCAAGAATAATATGCCGTAAAATTTGATAAAATCCTTGTAATGTGTTCAAAGGAAGTACTATGATTAATGTGGAGTTTTATTTTTGGCCAGGATACAAGTATTGATATATTTGCATATTCTTAATAAGCAGCTAATGATCAGTGTTGCCAACCTACCAGCATGAAATTTACTGACACAATAACAAAAATTTACTGGCACAGCCAAGTTTTTACTGGCATTGACAAAAGTTACAACATTACAGTTTTAAGTGCAAATTTCAGTATTTCGGCTATAAACAAGTACAATATGCATTTAGCAATATGATTTAAGGTAGATAGTAAGGCAAAAAACATATTTCTTATTTTATTATTGATATAGTAAGTAAGTAGCTCAGGGACAGGACTTAGGAGGGCAAGGAATTACAATGGGCAGCAAACGTCACAATGACACAACCCATCCCCTCCTGAGTCACAGTGACAGCCTCTCCAAGCCAGGTGGTCTCTCCAGTCCACTCCAATCTAAACAGCACTGACAGTCCCACTCCCAGCCTGCCTTGCTCCCATACTGCAGACCCGCACACAAGGCTCTGTCCACTCTGCTTGGCTCCCTTGCACCATGACATCACACGACATGCTCAGGCACCGCCTCCGCCAGAGCCACCCGAACACACTGTAGCAGGCAGTCAGATGGTCTCGGCTGGCCCCAGACTGAATCTACCATCACAGCCATATTTTTTACTGGAAAACTTTTCCTTTTACTGGCATTTACTGGCAGGAGAAAATTGCCTGTTTTTTTACTGGCTGCCAGTAAAAACACTGGCGGTTGGCAACACTGCTAATGATCTTTAAACAAGTCATCACTGACCTCTGCAGCTTCAAGTATTTTGGATCAATTAATGTTCAAAATTCATATTAGAACCACTAAATCCATGCAAGTTATTAACTCAGCAGATTTGTTTCCCCTGCTTCACCCTTCCAGCAGTAACTTAGCAGGGCAGCTCACCCTGCTGCCCCTCCCAGCAGTGATTTAGTACCTCAACTCACCCTGCCCCCCCCCACCCCCAGCAGTATGTCAGTAAGTCAGATCACCTTGATTCCCCATGAAGGGGCAAGGAGGGTAGCTGAGTTGCTAAGTCATTTTGGGGAGCAGTGTGAGCTAAGCTGCTGAGAGAACCACATGGCTGATTTAAGTGCTTCTGCTATAAAGTTTGAGAATCAATAGCTCCACAGTGCCTATAACTACAAAGGCCAACAATTGCTTGTTTTAAAGTTTAATTACTGCTCTTTGTAAAATATCTTAACCCAGACTAAACTAGTGCAAGATTTAATACCCACTAGTTCCCCCCACCCATAGCAGAGCTTGGACAGGTAGACCAGTGTTTCTCAACCTTTTTCCTTTAAAATTATAGACACTCTCAAGGCACCCTTTTAAATTATGGACAGTCTCGAGGCACCTCATTCTAAAATGTAAAAAACAAATCTAATAGTTTTACATACTGCAGCAACATCCACACGTAGGACACCCATTAGAGGTGGTTTATTATCCCAAAGTAAATACACTTTTGCACATTGGTACTGACTAGTATGCCAATGTTTCTCTTCTCCCTTGATTTTTCTCTATCAGTCAGCTAATGTAACCCTAGTGCTGGGGAGAGAGGCACAGGAGGGTCAAACAAGGATGGAGACAACAGACATCCTTCTTATCAACTGATGATGTCATTGGTTGTTAGGAGTGTCTAGAAAGTCGTAATGGTGCACAATGAAAACCCTTGGCTTTGTGTAACTAAAAGGCAGGCTTTATCCACCTGCTGGCTTGTATACAATTTTTGATAAATTTTTAGGCATTGTGCCAAGGCACCCCTGAAGAGACCCCAAGGCACCCTGGTTGAAAAATGCTGAGGTAGACAACTCAGCTTTTCAGCTGAGCTACTAGATGATTCTTACAAACTAAATGGAATCCAGCAATTGCAAAAGTAGCTTTGATGGAGAACCCAGTCATTAGCTTTTCATAGCTACACCAGATGTGGGGAAAGGTCTTCCTGCCAGGCTATAAAAGCTTGGCTAGGTCCATCAAAAATCGAGATATCTCTCAGGTGGAGCTTTAATGTTTTGCTGTAAACATCCACTAAACTACATGGTACTGTTTTTTTTATTTAAATTATAAATTAATCAGTTGAGGATGAATAACTGAAAATGAAACACTTTTAAATTAAGCACCTGCTGAGCAAAAAAGAAGAAAAAAAAGAAAATACTGTATAAAAAATAATTCTAGCTGAGTAGTTTTTTCCAGTTTGCAGAATGCCTAATTGCTTTGTTAATGCTTATTTAATGTACTGTAGATCAGTTAAATGGAGTGAAAAATTACAAAAGAGGATTAATGAGTGCAATTAATCTTTTGAAATCAAATACATTTGATAAGGTACATTTTGTGTGTCTACCGCCTTCACAGCTTTGTGTCACTGGGAGTAAAGCTACATACTCACAAAGTGTGAGCGGCGGTACTCAGATCATTATAACTAGGTCACAGTGCCAACTGTGCCCAATGAAACGCGATCTTGCCAAGTTTCCCCAAAGGAAATGTATAGGTACAATTACTGTAGATATATGATTAGCTGAAATGGCTTAGTTTGCATTATTTCTTTTAATATAACCACAGGTAGGTACTGATGGAGGTTGTATATAACACTGCACACGTAGTTAAAATGTAAGTAAACTCAAAATCTATATTTCTCGGTATGTTTGGATTCATCCCTTTTATACTGTTTTCTTAAGAAAATTATTTGTGTGAATATATTGCAATATTTTTTTTTTCACCTGGAGATCCTACCAAAAACAGCACTTCCAGTTTCAGGCTTTCAATGCTAAGCCAGTGCCCCACCATTAGCAGCAGCATTGTCTGTCTTCAATTGGCTTTTGGGCTGCTTGTCAGTTCTAACAAATTGGCAGACCAATATCCTACTGAAAAAGAGCATTGATAGGCTGACAATGTTCCTACTAATTGCAAGGCAATGGGTTAGCACTGTTAGCCTGGAATAGGAAGTTATGTCACTGACAGGATCTCCAGCTGAGAAACTTTGTAAATGATGTTCTAGAAACAATTTGCTCAAAAAAGAAAACTCTATACATACATTAACCACTTCAGCCCCGGAAGGATTTCCAGCTTTAGGACCGGAGCCCTTTTTGCGATTCGGCACTGCGTCGCTTTAACTGACAATTGCGCGGTCGTGCGACGTTGTACCCAAACGAAATTTGCGTCCTTTTTTTCCCACAAATAGAGCTTTCTTTTGGTGGTATTTGATCACCTCTGCGTCATTTCTGATCGCCGCTATAAACAAAAGAAGAGCGACAATTTTGCAAAAAAACCCAAATTTCTTACTTTTTGCTAGAATACAAATCCAAAAAAAAAATATAAAAAAACATTTTTTTTCACCGTTTTTGGCCGATTTATATTCTTCCTCATATTTGCGATAAAAAAAATCGCAATCGGCGTTTATTGATTGGTTTGCGCAAAAGTGGTCGCGTTTACGGATGGTGAGAATTCATTTCTGGGGTTTTTATTTTTTTTTTATTTTTTACTA
>BLSH010193653.1:2219086-2238271 GCA_018402905.1 Glandirana rugosa | reverse complement strand
AGTATGGCGGTCCCTCCAATTAACAGGTCACACGTACTCCGGAATACTAGAATTGGTGATCTAGACATGTTATTGGAAATAAGGGGAAAACATACTGTAAAATATAGAATATAAAGTTATTCAGTACAATTAGACGTTATATCATGTAAAAACAAAAACACAATTTATGGTGTAAGTAAACACTTTGACAATGAACCAAGATACCCTTATAATACCGAACAAATCGATTTAAACACAAGTGTTAAAACAAGAAACCCCTGGTTTCTTAAAGACACTTCCTCTCACATATATATACCTAAAAACCAATCTTTCTCAAAATTGGTGAACGGCTGGCGGCTAGCCGTAGACTGCCGCTGTTTCACCAAGCAATAGCGTTTTGCGGCAGTATGCTGCCGCCGACGCTATTGCGCGTGACACTCGCGCGCGCGCGGCGGCCTCCGCGCGCTCACAGTGCGCGTTATCGCAGCCGCCGTCGTATGACGGCGTTTTGCGATAACGAACCACTTTGTCGCCGTCAGATGCCGATCGGCGGTCGGCAAGTGGTTAAAACTCTTTCTAACCAAAAATCCATATATATACACTCTCCTTCACAGAAATTCTTTGGTCCCCAAAGAACAAAATTGTGAACACAAATTTAGCTAAACAAGCCATAATATTCCCATAGAACCAAGTAACAGTTTCACAAATGAATGTGGTATTTAACACAAAAACAAAAATGTACTATATTGCAGATTAACATGACTTATTGAAATATAAGATATAAAATGTCATACAAAAGGGGAATAAAGGTTATTGTACAGATCTAGTGGTTAAGATCATAAGGCCTCATGCACACTGGACAATTAACCTCCCTGGCGGTATGATTATTTCAGATTTTTGGTGCTGAAAGCGGTGCAATTATTTTGCATGGAAATTTGGCGTTTTATATTGTAGGCCTGTAATTCTTAGGAATAACTCACTTAAATCTGTCCAAAC
This sequence comes from Glandirana rugosa, assembly GCA_018402905.1. NCBI lineage: Eukaryota > Metazoa > Chordata > Amphibia > Anura > Ranidae > Glandirana > Glandirana rugosa. The sequence goes on along the minus strand of BLSH010193653.1, from coordinate 2,237,296 downwards.
AAGAGTCTAGTAGACATCCCGGGTATGATAAAGTTTGAAACATGAAATCATAAATTATAATATAATAAATAATTAAAAATAATTATCATAAATAATAACGTAATAGTAATAAAATGTATTCAATAATGTAATCAAACCAAAAAAACTGAAATTTGCTCAGTTGCAGAATTGTCGCTGTCGTTACTTTCAGTGTCTGATGATAAATTTCCCCAAAAATCAGTATCACTCAATTCTGCAAATGATTCTTATTTACTATCGCTGTTTTCTAGCTGATCAAAAACCACTTTTGACGTAAAGGGACACTTTTTGGTTGCCATGGACATTCTCAAGTTTCCAGGCAGAAAGAATGACAAATATAACATAAAAGTGCATGCAGGGCACTGGACAAACCACGAGGGACAAAGGGGATGTGAAATGATTTCATACAGTAATGTAATCTGTAAGATTACAGAGTACTGTATGTATACTGTGTGTTTCACTTTTTGAATTTGCCACCGGTCTCCGCCCCCGTGCGACGCAATGCTCGCAGAGAATGGAGCCCGGTACTCAGGGGCATCAGGCGGAGGACACAGCCCGCAGACACGGCGGGGGACATCGCTGGATCCAGGGGTAAGGTAAGGTAAGTAACACTGCCTTGGATTCAGCAATGCAATCCCGAGTGTGGCTCGGGGTTACCGCTAATGGTACTGAAATTCCACCCCGAGCCACACTCGGGAATACCGCCAGGGAGGTTAAGAAATGTCAGTGCTGCTGCCCAGAAAAATCAGTGTTAAATACATACTTTTAGCCGCAATTTTGAATAGCGTTTATGCGCATTTAATCGCGTTAACATTTTTTGCTGTTTATACAGTAAAAACACTCACTATAATGTAAAAATGCCCAATAGCTGCAAACGCGGCTAAAAGCTTATTAAAGTGTTAAGCCGCATTTAGCCACATTTCGTGGCGTTTTGCCACATTTTGCATTTTTACAGCCTCTGCTCCTGGATGCACAGGCAGTCGTTTTTTTTCTACTGTCCCTAAACGCTTATGCCTCCTAACTCCTCTGAAAGTTTATGTGTGCATGGACACATAGGTTAACATGGGGGACAGTTCAGAGGCAGTAAAAAAAATGCCAGACACCCCTAAAAGTAGCTATAAAAACGTCCTGTGTGCATGAGCCCTAAAAATGGTCCAACAACATGTTAACATGGTAAGTTTAAGGGCTGGGTCAGCAGACAGTGAAATCACAGAGTCCAAGTTCAGCAAAATTAGTACATTGTTGAAGCTCAGCAATACACACAGACAGGCCCGGCAGTGCGGAAAACCCCTTTGGTGACACTTACAGTGTGAAACAGAGATGTGACGGTTGTCTGCAGGCCCAATGGTGCCGACAGCATCTGCCAAGAGGAGTGGAATATGGCTTGTTCTGTCCAAACCCAAAAGGGGAGGCTTCCTGGAAGGATTAAGCTTTCCCTACTCCTCTGGAACATTTCCCTGACGCTAAAGCCTCGTACACACGGGACGACGATCATATACAACAGGTCGTACTAACGACCGTTGTATGCGAAATCGAGCGTTCGTATGCGCGATTAGAACAGCCGACATAGGACGGTCGTACAAGGGGAGTTGTATAAGCAGACTAAAAAACTTGGTCATACCAACAAGCGGTCATACGACCGTTGTATCGTGTGTACAGAGCAGTTGGTACAACAAGATGTATTGTGCAAAACATGCATGCTCCGAAGTCAGGAACGGCCAGATGCTAATTACATGCACCTGAACATTCTTTCTGCGGTCGTACGATCGTGTAGTGCAGTCAGTATGCAAGTTACATTATCCAACATACGATTTGAGATGATCGTAAGTATGATCATCGTCCCGTGTGTATGAGGCTTAAGAATGGTCCCTGCCAGACGGGTATCCTGCACCTACAGTAACCCTCGAAAAATGCAAGCCTGGAGCCAGTGTCTTAAATAGACTCTGCCTGAACCAAGATGGCCACCAAAGTCATATGGGGTGCTAGCATCCAATCGGATATCTGCCTTCCTGTGACCGAGGAAACCATAGAGGAACTAAGTTCCTGTCGACTTTCTCCCCATCTGCAATGCCGCTGCGGTTGAGCACCACCTGCAGTGGAGAAAATAGACTGCATCTGCCTACAAGCTGAGGTAACTCTAAATACAAAGTCACAGGGTATTCTCCTTTTTCCAAATACTACACACAGTACATAAAAACTCATGTCCACTTTAAAAGACAATACCAGCAGTGCCAGATCACAGCATAAAAGAAAGAAAGAGTCAAAAGAAAAAGCAAAGATACAATAGGAGGGAACATTGGGGGGAAGGAAGATCCATAGGACGATATGGGTGACTTATCGGGAAGCCCATGGCTGGGGTGCACACTCTTTGACGAAGATTCACTCTCAGTGGAAATTATAGGTTGATGTGTATATAACATGCCAAAGGACTCCAGAACTTTTCAGATCTTTTATGTTAATCCTGAAGTTTGCTAGAGAATTTTACTTGAGTGATGATCCGCAAAACGTTCCGCCGTCCCTGGGAGATGGGGACTGAGGCTTTCTTACAATGTCTAGTGATGGTGAGTTTGGCTGCTAAGAGGATGAAAAATATCAATCTCTGGGTAGCTTGAAACATTCTTAAGTGGCTCATTCAACAAAGCTACATCTTGGAGATTGTGAAACAGAGACTCCAGTCACCTGCCTCAGGAGGGCAAAACTTTATTTCAGAAGTCCCATAATTGGGGGCATTTCCACCAAATATGGAACATTGTACCTTGCATTTGATATCCCCTAAAGCATAATGGTGATAAGCCTGGGAATAGTTTGAAAAGAAGGGTCAGAACCCTATACCACCTGGTTAAAACTTTCACATTGGCCTCTATCAATGGCACATTCAAAATACCCTTATAAGCCCACTGAAACAGGAGTCCCATGAGTCTATTTCTATTTCGGCAGCTATGTTGGTATCCCAATCTCTCATGTACGGTAACTGTATGGAGGCCGTATATATTCGAGATTTCCCCCCTCTAACTTGTATCCTCTTTACACCATTTGTTGTAAGGTGTGACCTTAGGGTCTACCTTGGAGTTCATCAACAGGGTATGTATAAAGTTAGAAATTTGATAAAATTGAAAAGTGACTTGGGCATTTTCAAATTTTCTAAACAATGACGTAGGGTTAAAGGTCCCCTGTGAGTCAAAAAGTGGCCAATCCTTTATAAGCCAATATTTAAACACCACCAACGTTTTCTTTTTAAGTTTTTTCTGTATTTTCACCTGTTGATCCATCTAGTAATTCTGTTATTTTTATACTTCCTTTAACAGCCAAGCTGTCCAGAAAAAGTGGCAGTTAAAGGGTTTAGATAAGTAATTTACCACTGACAGGGGTATTTACAATGGTCAACTTTTATTAAAGTATATGTAAAACCTCACCTTGTAAAACAGCTCATTCACTATAAAAAGTGGAACAAAAGGCAAATCATTTGTGTATACATATAAAAAATATTAAAACATACCCTTTTTCCTGTTTCATAAGTGATCATATTCCCACTGTTCTCAACTGCATAAGGATCTCAGAGAGCTGAGGGAGGAGAAACAGCAGCACACTGATCTTCCCAGTGAATGGCTGTGTGGAGGGGGACATGTCAACACAAGCCAGATCATTAGATTAGCTCCCAGCACAGCTAGAAAATTGATCATGGTGTGCTTTCATGCCTAGTGTGGTTTTTAATAGGAAAGCAGAGAGACTGGCAGGAACACCAGGGATTTCATAGTACAGCAGGCACACATCAGGAATATAAAATGTTGGGTTTACATATTCTTTAACCACTTCACCCCCGGAAGGATTTCCCACTGTAGGACTAACGCACTTTTTGCGTTTCAGCACTGTGTCGCTTTAACTGTACCCACACAAAATTTGCGTCTTTTTTTTCTCACAAATAGAGCTTTCTTTTGGTGGTATTTGATCACCTCTGCGTCATTTCTGATCACCGCTATAAACAAACAAAGAGCGTCAATTTTGCAAAGAAAAATATAAAAACACAAATGTATTCATCGGTTTGGCCGATTTATATTCTTCCTCATATTTTTGGTAAAAAAAAAATCGCAATCGGCGTATATTGATTGGTTTGCGCAAAAGTTGCCGCGTTTACAAACCATGAGAATTAATTTATGGCGTTTTTACATATTTTTTTTTTTTTACTAGTAATGGCGGCAATCTGCGATTTTTATCGAGACTTTGATATTGGGGCGGACATGTTGGACATTTTTGACAGTTTTTTGGGACCAATGACATTTATACAGCGATCAGAAATTTAAATATCCACTGATTACTGTATAATTGTCATTGCCAGTGAAGGGGGTTAACCTGCAGGGGGGACTGTGTTCCTTAGGCGTGTTCTAACTGTGAGGGGGCTGGGCTGCTATGGGCATAAGAGATCTAACTGATCCCAGTGACAGGGATTAGTAGATCTCTTATATGCCACCTATCAGAATGGGGAACCGCCGTGTTTACATCGGCGGTTCCCTGTTCTTTGCCTCTGGCAGCTCATCACGGCTCGCCGGCAGACATCAGGTCCACTCAAGCCATGGGCACACTCCTCTAGAGTGTGCCGGGCACAAGAGTGCGCCGCCAGCAGCGCACTCTCGCCCTCTAGCTGTGCATGCGCATCCACCTATTTATGGCGATTCGCGAGACAGCGCCACACCACCGCCGTTAAAAGGCAGTGCGCGGTCGGCAAGTGGTTAACTTATGTAAAACCTTCATCTCAGAAGAAAAGGAAACTTGCTGTAACTGCTTAAAATGTTGCTTTAATTTATACATAAGTCCATCTAAATTTGCTATTGCATCTAACACTACCCTCTCCATAGATTGACAGTGCTCCTATCCAAATATGTTTCTCCTCTAGTGGAGTAGAGACACCTTACAGCTGTTCTTCAACCTAGAAACAAAAAAATAAAAATTCAGCAGCTACAAATACTGTAGCTGCTATCCTTTAATAATAGGACACTTACTTGTTCAGGGACCCAGTGCAGTCCTCACCCAAGCCGGCTTTTTGGCCATCTTCAGGTCCAGTTCTCTTGAACCAGACATTGGTACATTGACAGAAACTTGGGGTGCACACTCTTTGACGAAGATTCCTATTTAAAGGTGATTGGAGTTAGCAGTCATCTCACCAATTCCCTGTGTTGGTCTTCATGACCAAAGAACCTTCTGTGGACCCTAGACGTTGGGAACACACAAAGGTTATTTAATTCAAGTTTCCTGGTTGACCCACAACCAAGGGGTCAAATGACAGCTTGATCTGCAGGTAACCATTGCATGAGTACTTCTTTGCCCCGGCTTTAGCCTTTAAGCTCTCGTAGGGGCATATATATAGCATGATTATCTTAGAAATGTTAATGCTGCAAAATCACTTATTATCTGGATTGAGGAGAGCTCTCATGTAAATTGCTGTAAAATGCTTCTACTTGAATTGGTAAAAGCGGTTGAAGTAGCAGATCTAGTTGACTTGGAGGTTGACGGTCTTCCCTTTCTGAAACAGCATGTTTCAATCCTGAAAAAGGCATTTTTAATGATTTCTTTGAAGTATTGTTGGAGGTTTTACTAAAAGTTTCCCCCTCTTCTTTTTTTGGATCCCTTCTTAGCTGGAGACTAACTGAAGTGGTCTGACACCCATCTGATTCTTACACCTGGGGCCAGCCAAAAGCTGAGGTGGCCTAGCACTCGCTTGGTTATTTCACCCGAGGACCTCTGAATTTCCTCTGAAACATCTGCAAGCTTTCCATCTTTGGCTATGCCCACACAATTGTAACCGTACACTGACCCTTCCAACTTCTTTGTGATGTTTGTGATGTTTCTCTAGGCTGTGATTCTTGTTGCCAATGGGATTACCATCTCCATCATTTGGGTCACCTGTTTTTTCAATGTGGCTATTTCAGGATTGATGTCTGCTGCACTCATTCATTTTATTCCAACTAACAGTTCCTGTTCTTCACACAACCTAGCAGTGGTGACCAGGTCCATCCTAATAACTTCTCGTCATCACATCTCACACTTCCTGACACAGTCATCACACTGCAAAAAGGGCAGAAGGATCACGGATGAGCCTTCACATGTAGCACTTACCCCCTCAGGGGCTGTTAAATTTTGAGTCCTGCCCAAAGATGTCCCACCTGTACCTGACAGACACTGACACATTTGGAACTGTGGAAATGGCTTTATTAAACAGGCAAAAGCCCTGAAATGGTAGTTGGGTTGGGTAAGTACAATTTCATTGTATATTTATCCAAATTGAGATGTTTTATATGAATCAATTGATCTATGGGTTCTATTGTATTTGTCCTATAGCCCTTATCCAAGTGTGCACAGACCTCTCATATGCAGCCTCTTTACTGTGTAGGTCTCCAGTCCCTTTCCCCAGCATAGAACACACAGCAGAAGCCCCAAGTCCCATCCACAGGCTCTCGGCCACTTCACTACCCAGAACCTTCTAATTTTTTCCCTGGGCTCATGAGCAAGGAATAGTGACAGAAACCTCCTGCCCTGTCTCCCCCCTCGCAGCCAATCGTTGTCCTCTTCTGCTCACCTCCATCTCATGCAAGAAGGGAGAAGGGAGCAACCAGCTGCTGTAGGTAGAAACGTTATGACAAATGGCTTGAAGGGGCCACCAGCAGGTGCTGAAGAAGTAAAAGGAAGCATTTCTGTGTCTGGCCTTATCCATACCATCACATCAGAGTAAGGAAAGGGATGGCTGGCACTCAGGGTGACATCCAAAATGGTATTTCTTTATTAACCACTTCAATACTATGCACTTAGAACACTTTACTACCAGACCAATTTTCAGTTTTCAGTGCTGTTGCGCTTTGAATGAGAATTGCTCAGTCGTGCGACGCTGTACCCAAACAGATTTTTTATCATTTTGTTCCCACAAATAGAGATTTCTTTTGGTGGTATTTGATCACCCCTGCGGTTTTTATTTTTTGCTCTACAAATAAAAAAAGACCGAAAATTTTGAAAAAAAAAAAATCTCTATTTTTGTCACAAAACTTTGTAAATAAGTACATTTTCTCCATCACTGGTGGGCACTCATGAGGCTACACTGACGGACACTGATGTGGCAGTACTGATTGGCACTGATGAGGCGGCACTGATGAGGTGGCACTGATGATGAGGCACTTATATGCAGCAATGATGAGCACTGTTAGGCGCCACTGATAAGCAGCACTGACGGGTACTGATATGTGGCACTGATATACAGCACTGACGGGCACTGATATGCAGCACTGACGGACACTGCTAAGCGGCACTGATGGGCACTCATAGACAGCACTGATTGGCACTCATAGGCGGCAATGGGCACTGATAGGTGGGCACTGGTAGGTGGCAATGGTGGGCACTGATATGTGGCATTGGTATGCATTGATAGGGGCACTGGTGGGCATATATACTGATAGGGGCTCATTCCCTGGTGGTCTAGGGTGGCATCTGAAGGTGGCACTGAGTGCCATCCACATTTGGCACTATGTCTCTTACCTGGTGGTCTAGGGGGGTCTCCCTGGTGGTCCAGATCGGCTCCCTGGTGGTCCTTGGTTGGCTCCCTGGTGGTCCCGGGTGGGCACATCCCTGGTGGTCCCTGGGCAGGCTCCCTGGTGGTCTAGGGTGGCGATCCGAGGGAGGGCTGTGCTGATAAATCATCAGCACCAACCCTCCCTGTCAGGAGAGCAGCCAATCGGCTCTCCACTCCTCAGGTCTGTAGACCTGAGTACAGGAAAGCCGATAAACGGCTTTCCTGTGTTACACTGTGACCAGCCGTGATTGGTCACGGCTGATCACATGGTAAAGTGCTTCAGATGGAAGCACTTTACTGAGATCGGTATTGCAGGGGGTCAGACTGACCTCCCACACCACCGATCGCCGCGATGCGCGCCCCCCCGGGCGCGCTGCGGCTTGTTATCCTGAGGACATCATATGACGTCCAGTCAGGATAACTAAGCCACTTCCCGGCCGTCATTTTGCATACGGTGGTCGGGAAGTGGTTAAATACATGTACATTTACAGCTCTGTACATGTATGTAATTAAGAAATACCATTTTGGATGTCATTCTGAGTGCCGACCATCCCTTTCGTTACTCTGGTACGTTGGAGGTGTCAATAGCCTCAAGGTCTGAGCACCGGGCGGAGCGTTTATGTGGGAAGGTTGCAGCACCTATACACCTATTTTCCCCATACCATAACGTCACCAGTGCCAGATTTAGACCCTTGGGCCCGGAGCACTTCAAGTTTGGTGGCCCCTCAACATAGAAATTAAATTATATGACAAATAAAAAAGTGAACTGAAATTAATGATTAACCACATTTGTTCTAAACAAATATGTTAGGTTCCAAAGAAGACACTTTTCTGATTTTTTTACTCAGTTTTGTTGACTGTAGGAGTACACATTATGCAGGTAATTGCAACTGGCAAGTCATACATCAGAGTTATGCAACACACTACAATATTTACAAAAGTCTTTCTTCCGGCACTTAGCATCTGCAATCTTTAACTAACTCATCAAACTGTATCATCCTGAGGACACTGCTCTCGACAGCCAGAAGGCACAGAGTACTTAGTATTTTATGGGTCATCGTAGTTCTCAGATTCAATTCTTTATCAGTGCCAATTTGCTGAACAACCTTTCTCCCGATCAACTAGTGACCATCATGTACAAATACATTCTAAGAGCTACATTAAAACCTGGAAAGGTATCAGCAAACCCTTCATCATGTAATAAAACTGCCTGTTGAGATGGAGTGAGGCATGACCAGAGCTTGGCAAACTGGACAATTTCCTCAACTAACACATTAGTGAAGTCTTGAGGGAAAATAAGTTTCTCCTCCCCTCTGGCAGGGGTCATGTAAATAGCAGGGGGGCCCGGGACAATTACCCACCCTCCCCCCCGGCTTGAAAACTGGCATTGGACGTCTCTATGACTGGCATATCAATCGTTGCAAAGATCTGTTCTACAATTTATTTCAGTGGTTGCTTATCTGACTGTCACAGGCAGTCATATATTATATAATTATAGCCTTGACAAAAACATGGGGGTCTGTCAATGCTGACCTGAAAATGCTAGAGAAAAATAGACTAAAACTCCCTAACAGAGAGTAAGAAAAACATCCAATAAAAAAAAAGGGCATCCAAGAGGTGCTGGGACTTTGATATGAATTTACAAATACCAGCACAGGTATATCTTTATTTTGATATGAATTTATACACCGTAGTGAAAGGGCAAAAAACATTTGAAGAGCCCACTGGCTTAGGTTAGGCTGTGCTCAACAGACAAGGCTACCCTCTAGTGGGTCCTCCAGCAGGATATCAGAAAAAGACGTGCATATATGGAAGAAGCGCCAGACTAAAGGATAAAAGAGTCCAAATTAATTTATTAACTAGTTTCGACTGCTCATTCTAATGGCCAGGAATCCTTTTAATCCAGCAATCAGCTTCCCTGCACAGGTTCAAACAGTAAAGCCTTACTTTGAGTCCATTCAAGGTTCTCATTTTTACCTGAAGCCCCGATGAAAGGAGAGTTTCTTTGACCCTCGAAACATGTTGGATGTCTTTTAGCACAGTACCAAAACATTAATTTGGACTCTTATCGTTTTGGTCTGGCACTCTTTCCATATATGCACTTCTTTTTCTAGGAAGAAAACCTATTTTAACCCCCTCTCCATTCTATTTGAATCTAAAGAAACAACGTTTTGGCAATAAATATACTTTTAAGGGAAACTATATTGGTTTTGTGTCATTTGTGTTTAAGATAACACTGTACATGCATCCCTTTTAAAGTAGAAATACTAACAATAACTTACAAAGCCATCCACAACTCTACCCCAGCTACATCACTAACCTAGTCTCAAAATACCAACCAAATCGTCCTCTCATTTCCTCCCAAGACCTCCTGCTCTCTAGCTCCCTTGTCACCTCCTCCCATGCTCACCTCCAGGACTTCTCCCAAGCCTCTCCCATCCTTTGGAATTCCCTACCCCGATCTGTCCAACTATCTCCTACTCTATCCCCTTTTAAGCGATCCCTGAATATTTTTCTCTTCAGTGAAGCCTATCCTGCCCTCACCTAACAACTATTCTTTTATTTTCTTCATCAGCTCACCCCCCGCAGTTATTACCTTTTGTATTACTTGACCCTCTCTCTTAGATTGTAAGCTCTAATGAGCAGGGCCCTCTGATTCCTCCTGTATTGAATTGTATTGTAACTGAACTGTCTGCCCTAACGTTGTAAAGCGCTGTGCAAACTGTGGGCGCTATATAAATCCTGTATAACAATAATAATAATAATAATAAAACTATAAAATCACAATTCTGATGTAGGCTTGTAGGCAGGTGCAGTTTACCCTCCCCTCTGTAGATGGCGCTGGGTGGCTAATTGCTGTGAAATGAAGGAGGAGTGGAACACTGTTCCTCTGCAGCCTCCATAATTGTCATCAGAGGAGCAGTGGCCCGATTGGACACTGCAATAGAGTTGAGCGAACCGGAACTGTAAAGTTCAGGTCCGTACCGAACTTTGGGGTGTCTGTGACCCGGACCCGAACCCGGACATTTGAAAAAAAGGTTGGGTTCTGGGTTTGGGTATTTGATCACGCATGTTGAATAGCTGCAGGGCAGCCAATCAACAAGAGTTTCACTGGTTTGCCTTTAGAAGCCATCACAGCCATGCCTACTAATGACATGGCTGTGATTGGCCAGTGCATCATGTGAACCAGCCTCTTTATAAGCTGGAGTCACTTAGTGCTGCATGTCACATGCTCTCTGGGTAGTGTAGGGAGAGGATGCTGCCGGCGCTGTGAGGGACAGATTGCAGATATAATAACATCTCATCCTGCATTAGAGAACAATCTGATTGTGGACTAGGTAGAGATTACTACTACTACTGCTTTTAGGGACAGATTGCAGATCTAATAACATCTCATCCTGCATTATAGAATGATCTGACTGGACTAGGTAGAGTCTAATGCTTAGAGGGACAGATTATTGTTTTAAAATCATCTTCTAGTTCTATAGGGAGAGGTTCCTGCTGTTGCTGTAAGGGACAGATTATTGTTCTAAAATCATTGCCTACTCCTATAGGGTCAGGTTCCTGCTGTTTTTGTAAGGGACAGATTATTGTTCTAAAATGATCGCCTACTACTATAGGGTCAGGTTCCTGCGGTTGCTGTAAGGGACAGATTATTGTTCTAAAACCATTTTACTTCCTTTTGCAGCCCTCTAGCACTTTCCAGGACTTTTTTACAGTCATTTTTGTGCCGAAAAGTTCGGGTCCCCATTGACTTCAATGGGGTTCGGGGTAGAGTTTGGTACCGAACCCAGACTTTTTCCCGAAGTTTGGGGCGAACCCACGGAACCCGAACATCCAGGTGTTCGCTCAATTTTACACTGCAACACTGGATGATCTCAGCAGCCATCTTTAGTGAGGGCAATGCTAATAAATAGTTAAGCCAAGTGCAATGCTGTTAATCCAAGTGCCTAGCCGCCGCTCTTCACTTGTTATTTGTTACCTTTACTCAACTGAATAATAATTGTGCCTCCTTACTTGGTCTCGGTGTGCCATTCTTCCTTATTTGGTACCAACTAACTGGCCCCACCCAAATTCTGCCCATAGCGTAATCAGAAATAATCTCTGCACTCACCTGTGGTCTGGCTGCATACTATGGGTTATTGAATTTTGAAGCACATTACTGAAGTCCTCATATGTGCATTTTCAAAACCACTCTCATGATCTTCTGATGTGCCTTTTGTATTTTTTCTTCACTAATCAGATCCATTCTTACCATTCCCTTGTCCAGGAAAAGAAAACACAGACATATAAAATGATTCTGTCTTTCCGGGCAGCGATCTGAAATAATCCAATTTTTTTCTGGCAAGCAAAGATTTTTCAACAGAACCTTTCACCACTCTTTAAAATGAATGCAGTAGAATACTACCATTTGCATACTTTAAAAAATAAGCATGTGCTGCAGAGATGAGTGCGATCATTAGCAGTTTGCTGCTGGAATAGACAGATATGGCCACACACATATCAATTTCGCAATTTTATTTTAAACTGACTTCAAAGCAGAGCAGTGCCTTACTTTACCAGAGTAATGTAGCACAGCAGAAAACCTCTATAAAGGCATTTGAAATTTAACAGCAAGGCTGAGATATTGACTTTCTCACAACCAATTGTTGTTGCCTGCTCTCCTTGAGCAGGCATTCGGTCATGTAACAGCCCTACTGTAGTTCAGATGCCATTACATCCTCACTACATGGGGGGTGGGGCCAGTTTCTGCTTGTGACCACTCATTTTCCTGCCAATTCCATTTTTTACCCACTCCCAGCAATAGTGAGGAATTTGGGCCACTGTCTTGACAAAATAGGCAACTCGGCAGAAAATGGAACTACGTCACTTCCGCTTTCTTTAAACCATCAGTAATTGCATATTTGGACGAATTTCTGTCTGCGCACAACACCGTCAACCCAATACAGTCCGGTACACGAAGGTTTAGCTATTTTTCACAGCACAGCAGTTAACGAGGAAAAAGATGTCGCCACCTTGGAGGTTGCCATTTTGTTGGTTAGTCTCGAAGCGGAGTAACAATCTCCATTCATAATATTGTGCACCGGACTGTATTCGGTTGGTGCTGTTGTGAGCAAACAGCAATTCCTGAGTCCAAGCAGCAAAATCTGCAATTCCTCATAGTTTAAAGAAACCGGAAGTAACGCGGGTTGTTCATTCTGCCAGGTTCAACATTTTGACAGGACACCACCTTAATGATGTCACAGGTAAAAAAAAACACATTTTTACATTTAATTTGCTGTTTGAACAAGAAACAAAATGGTATAGGCTGAGTTTGTGGAGGGGGGGGGGGGATATTGAGAGCATTGCAAGGAGCTCAGCGTTAATTCTAATTAGGGTTTAAAACCATTCAGTGATGTCATTTACTCTTTTTTTGTTGTTCAATATATTCTAAATTTATATACATTTTTATTTTTGTTTATTTAGAGGAGAATGTGTATTGGTTTCAAACATATCTTCTTCCTTTATATTTTATGATCAAATAATGAAGAAAAAATTGAAATACAAAATATTTTACACTAATTTGTAATTTTTTTAGCCATGCTTTCAATTAGACAAAGCCAGCCTTAAAGGATTCAGATTTTGATGTGCTGTCTCTTTAGATAACTCTTGTTAAACAAATTAGTTCTTGTTTATTAAATGTGTAATAGTAAAATAAAAAGTGCACACATATGGTAAGAAAATATATAAAACATGATTTTAAAAACGTTAAATATTTAATATAAAACTGACCCAAAGCCATGAGGAAGAGTCTGTTGTCACATGACCATCACACCTACAGGTATATGAGACTGGGCATCCCATTTTGCCCCTTTGCAGCTATAAGAGCCTCTACTCCTCTGGCATGGCTTTCCACTAGATTTTAGAGCGTTTGTGAGAATTTGAGCCTATTCATCTAAAAGAGCATTTGTGAGGTCAGTAAGTTGAGGTTAGGGCTTTGTTCAGTCCACTTGAGCTCCTCTACACCAAACTCTTCACCCATATGTTTATGGAGTTGGCTTTATACATTGGGCCAGAGCCATAGTCATGCTGGAACAGAAAGGGAGCCTTTCCAGAACCATTGCCACAAGGATGGTAGCATTAACATTACATTTCTATGGAGACACCTGAACTCTGACCATATAGTATAGGTTTGATTATCAGGTGGCCACAAATGTTTAGTCAGATAGTGTTGTTTCCCTTTAAAATATATTTTGCTTTCACCATTAAAATATAATGTGTTTGATTATAAAACAAACTCAAAACCACAATGAAAATAAATAGAAATTTAGCTTCCTCTCTTCTTTGTACCTAAAAAAGAACAATTGAAAATGGCTTAAAATTACCCAGAAATTCATTATTTTTTTTCACCAATTACATTGAAATATCGAATTGATTGTGTCGAAATGTGGAGGTAACTGGTTATGTAAGGTACAGGCTTTCTTATTACAGTCTTTGGACGCTAGTTATGCATGTGCAACATGAGGCTGCTAGGACCCAAGGCAGTCTGCTTGGCCCTGGTCAGACCAGAGAGTTGGGAATTACTGGCTTCCAATATTTTTGGGAGGTTGTGAATGATGCCAGTGTGCCACTCAGGAGAGTTGGGCATCAAAATCCTGCAAGAATACGTTTCTACAATGGACTTGAAGAGTGAGAGATGTCACCAGTACACCATGGGTCTCCAAAATTGGATCTGAAGCATTATTCAGCGAGAATATCGTTACAGCAAACAGAAACTTTTTGAAGCCACGCAGGACCCCTTCATCAGGCATGTGATGAAAAGGGGGTCCTGCGTGGCTCTGAAATGTTGCTGTTTGCTATAACAATGCGATCGCTGAATAACGCTTTGGACCCAATTTTGGAGACCCATGGTGTACTGGTGACAATTCTGCTTGTTCACAGTTTCAGTCAGTGATCGCTTCAGCTCCCACTTTTACATAAAGCCACTTTTACAGGAACGTGTGCATTGGGAATAGTGTTTTACAATGAACTAGAACACATTCTGGCAGGATTTCAAGAAGAAGTATCCTCATCATATAGGCCCAGCTTCTCTAAAGGCAATGGTGAGGCATGGTGATATCACCCTCACCTCCCAGAAGCTTTAAAAAATCTGGAAGGCCAACTTTAAAACCCTGATATAAAACACCTGCTTAAAATACATCCAGTAATCAAATCAAATCAAACTGGAATCGTTTTTTTAGTCCATCAGTGGAACTTTTTCTCAGCCTGGCTATTGCACGACTTTGAAATGACCTGAGTAGAAGCATCCGTGTCATATGGGTCCCTTAATCTTGCTTTGGTGACGTATCAGGAAAACACTGATATCACTGCAACATTTTGGCAGCTATAAGAATAATGAAAATTTTAGTGGGAATCCTGATCTGAGCATGAGGATTATCACCAGCAGTCAGAAATCATTCTGCAGCAGAAAGCCAAGATGACATGCTAGGACTTGTGCTTCCACACCGAGTCAAATAACCAAGTTTGCTCAAACCTGCAGCAAAACATCATACTGTAATGTACAACACATTTTAGCCCTTTTACTTCCTGAAGAAGTAGAATGTTGACTTGGTCCACTAAATCTTGAAATACCCAATTATTTTCAGAGGGATGTAAAAAAATGGAATTTTGCTTGCACGTGATTGGTTGTTCTTTGATGAAGTGTTGTGCCTTATCACAAAATACATCCATTTGTCGTTGCTGGCTACCGATTAGAGAAAAATCGAATATCTCTGTATGTAGTGTTTCTTTAGGATGATAATAATAATTGAATTATTGAAAGAGAAAGTGTAACCTCTTTATAAATGCATATATAACACATGGCCCAGCATCCAAAACTTCTGGGAGGTGTGGGTGACGTCACCGTGCCTCATATCTAAACCCAAGAACCAGGCTAACACATTTTATGCAAGTACAGAACAATTCTTATTTATCCTGCTAGAAATTCAATATCCTTGTAACTGAATACTGAACTGATATCTCCAACAATGTTATCAACTTTCCAAGCTATCTTCACTAAACTACACAAGCCCACCTCTCTATGTAATGAGGAAAGCAGCCTAGGGTGACAAGGCTTCTTCTCCATAGATACAGTACAGTAAGTTAGTGTTGCTCTGGGTGCCTATGAGCTGAAGTTTCCTGGACAGATCTGCATCTTCTTCCAGAGCAGCCAGCCAGTGCCTCTGTCCCAGCCCATGGCTGCAAGGTAAGCCTACAGTAAAGGAAAAGGACTTTATCATGTATGATTATTGAGCAGCAGGGTTTAGGTTGGCCTTAAAATGGACCTGCCATCGGATAAAAAGAGTTGGCCATATCTATGGTTTTCCCTCCAATATACCCCTAGGGACTGCAAATTTCGACAGCCTATGAGTGGGAGCTCTAGAGAGAGGCATGCTTGGATTATTTAATTCAGTCATCTCATAACTCAATTCAACAGCTGCAATTTGAGGCTTGAATATTAAGTTCATCTAGGTTCCAATATATGCAAACGTTGCTTTTTAAGAAAGACAGGTATAAATACACGTTTTGTTTTTTTTGCCTGGAAATAGGTTCACATTGAAGCAGCCTGAGGAAGTATTACAACTTTGTTTTTCATCGTTGAACGAATGTTATTTTAATGCAAGAGCAAGCATGTAGTGACATACCTTTGGCCCACTCAGTAGCCGGAGCCAAACAATGGCCTGATCATTTCTGCAAATAGGGCAGAGCCTCTGTACATTCCCACTGTCTGCGGGAAGAAAAAAAAAAAAAGGTCACACCCTTTAAATTCCAGTATTGCACGCAAACAATTTCTTCTTCATTTACTAGGTGGGGTGATCTGGACAAGACGCAACTCATCCTCCAGAGGATGAGAATTGGCATGCTCCAGTCTTTCTATCTTCCTCATGTGCATAGCCCATGGACTCTTCACCCCAGCTGGGAACCTCCTGGGACACCGAGATCTATAATGCTAATTTGAAGGAGAATTAGCTCATCGGAGTATCAGGGGAGGAGAAGTTTGGTCAGAGGGTCAATGATGTTGAAAGTTCTGCAGGAGATTTAACCACTTCAGCATCAGAAGACTTAACCCCCTTCATGACCAAGCCATCTTTTACGATACAGCACTGCATTACTTTAACTGACAATTGCGCGGTCATGCAAATAAACTTGATGTCCTTCTTTTCCCACATATAGAGCTTTATTTTGGTGGAATTTGATCACCCCTCCGTTTTTTATTTTTGGCACTATAAACAAAAAAAGGCCAACAATTTTGAAAAAAAAAAAACAATATTTTTTACTTTCGGCTATAAAACACATCCAATAAAAAAATGTAAAAACCTAACCTCTTCATAAATTTAAGCCAATATTTATTCTGCTACATATTTTTGGTTAAAAAAATTCCAATAAGCGTATATTGTTTGGTTTGCGCAAAAGTTATAGCGTCTACAAACTATGGGATGTTTATATGAATTTTTTTTCTTTTTACTATTACTGGCAGCGATCAGTAACTTATAGCGGGACTGCAACATTGTGAGGACAAATCAAATGCGAAATTACACTTTTGGGGACCAGTGACACTAATACAGTGATCAGTGCTTAAAAAATACTCACTGTCACTGTACTAATGACACTGGCAGGGAAGGGGTTAACATCAGTGGCCTTCAAAGGGTTAACTGTGTTCCTAGGGAGTGATTTCTAACTGTGGGGGGGGGGGGGGATAAAGTAACTGTCGGAACACAGAGATCTGTGTTCCTGCTTAGCAGAAGCACAGGATTTCTGTCTTCCCTAGTAACAGAACGGCAATCTGCCTTGTCAGGGCTGTCTTTAAGGCAGGGCAAAAGGGGCAGCTGCCCTGGGCCCCATCATTGTTGTGGGGTCCAAAGCAGCTGCCTCATACTTGCCAACTATCCCAGTTTAAATTCCCTTGTCCCTTGAAGTTTTAGTCCCGTGCTGTGTCCCAATATTTCAGTGCGAAGTTCTGTTACTAATGCTGCCCAGCTCTGCTCTATTGCTGTGTACAGAGGACTCACCTGCAGACCCTGTGTTTACATGTAAATAACCTGCATTGATATGTAAATAGCGGTGGTTATAATATGTAAATAGCTGCAGACAAACAGCATTGATATGTAAATAAAGGGGGCATTCATATGTATATCATGCCCCTCTGAGGTCCTATCCACCATCACTTCTGATGAATGCTGCCCACTAGGAAGGTAAACGGTATGCTTGAAAGTTCTGCCTACAACTGTGGTCATTAAGCCTAACACCCATTAAACAAAAGGAAACGTCTTGTCCGACTACAATCCGAATTACTGGTGTCAACATCCGTCTTGAAAGTTCGTATGGCAAATGGAAGGATCACCCGTCGTAAGTAGTCTTCACTACCACCTATCCTGGAGTCTCCCCGTACTATATGTATACTTACGGGGGAAATAAATGTATAGTTACGACAAACAGACGTCGATAAATGTATAATATTGGTGGCGATAAATGTATAGTTACGTCCAATAAATGTACATTTGTGTCCCAGACGTCCACTCAGGAGACATGTGTCGTTATCTCGTCTCGACCCGTCGTAATCATTGTCTTGAAGCGTGACTTTATAACCCTGTGTCGTGCCCTGATTTTGAAGTTCCCTGTTCCCT
>BLSH010193653.1:2187261-2198844 GCA_018402905.1 Glandirana rugosa | reverse complement strand
CTGGCCCGATATCGGGGCCCCCACGGAGGCTTTTAGGGGCCCAGAGACCGAACCTCTTCCGATAATAATCGGGGTTCCGAGGGGGCACGAGGGCCTCTTAGCGGTCTCTGCGGGCGCCCAGAAAACATTACCCCTGTCTCTGAGGCGACCCCTGTGGACTACATTCCTCCGTGAGACTGACGACCCCTGTGGGACTATATTCCTCCATGAGACTGGCGACCCCTGTGGAACTACATTCCCCCGTGAGACTTACGACCCCTGTGGGACTACATTCCTCCGTGAGACTGACGACCCCCGTGGGATTTCATTCCTCCGTGAGACTGACGATCCCTGTGGGACTACATTCCTCCGTGAGACTGGGATTTTCGGAGGCACCCCCGGGGCTATAGCCCGGTCAGCCCCCCCCCCCCCCCACCTGACGGCTCTGCCTGTGCCTAGGCACTGCTGTGTCACGCATTTCACAGAGCATACCTTCTGAACTACAGAGGAGCTGAGAGGAGGAATCTCAGGAGGCGAAGTCAGTAAAGGAATCCCTGCTTGTAGGCAGCAAGGTACTATGGGATATGTAGTCCTTAGAAATTGTGAAGAGATGGCCAGCAGCCAGGCAGCACTCACAGCATGAAATGAGGTTTTACAAGTAAGCTTATATTGGATTGTCAAATCTAACTATTGTTTGTATTGTTATTACAATGCTGATGTTATCAAATAAAAGAGACTGCTGTGACTACAGAATTCATCAAATCTCTCAGCCGCAGTGTAGTGTGATATGGCAGATTGGGGCTCTCCACGTACATGACATACTTTTTTTTTCAGCACACGCCACCACAACAAAGTGGGGTGAACTGATTTTCATTCCCTACCCATACATGTGTAATCCAGTTTCTTTCACTCTCGCAGAACGCTGAGCAGCAAGAGAGAGTGAACTGAGCATGTGTGGATGTGGAACAGAGCTGAATGCTCATTTGTGGATTGCTGGGGCCACGCATCCAGCACTCAGCAAATCTTGGCATCTGCAAGAAAGGGAGAGGGGGGCAATGGTATACACAGCTTGACAACTAAGCATTCTTTTAGAAAATGGGGCACAGAATATTGATGCACTGGGGACGCTGTAATGCATAGGGAATTTTTTCTGCAAATGTAGTTAAAGGTAAACTAACCTTTCAAATCGGTAGTCACTGATACTAAAAAAAAATATAAGAACATATGGAAACCTAAACACATCTTTTGTAAAAATAAGATGAACTTCAGCTTTTAAACCCCCTTACTATTTGGTGGGGTATGTTCCTGACTCATTAAAACTGAACAAGTCTCTTGGATGAGTAAGGAAACATCTCTAACATGTATTCCACATATTGTGTCAGGAGTACACAGCTTAGCATCACAAGACACAATATACAGCTCAGCATCACAGGACACAGTATACAGCCCCAGCATCACAGGGCACAGTATACAGCTCCAGCATCACAGGACACAGTATACAGCTCAGCATCACAGGTGGGGTATATAGCAGCCAGTATCACAGGACACAGTATACAGCCCCAGCATCACAAATGGGGTATATAGCAGACAGTATCACAAGACACAGTATACAGCTCCAGCATCACAGGTGGGGTATATAGCAGCCAGTATCACAAGTGTGGTAAATTGCAGCCAATAACACAGGTGGGGTAAATTGCAGCCAATAACACAGGTGGGGTAAATTGCAGCCATTAACACAGGTAGGGTAAATTGCAGCCAATAACACAGGTAGGGTAAATTGCAGCCAATAACACAGGTAGGGGTAAATTGCAGCCATTAACACAGGTAGGGTAAATTGTGCAGCCAATAACACAGGTAGGGGTAAATTGCAGCCAATAACACAGATAGGGGTAAATTGCAGCCAATAATACAGGTAGGGTAAATTGCAGCCAATAACACAGGTAGGGGTAAATTGCAACCAATAACACAGGTGAGGGTACATTGCAGCCAATAACACAGGTGGGGTAAATTGCAGCCAATAACACAGGTAGGGGTAAATTGCATCCATTAACACAGGTAGGGTAAATTGCAGCCAATAACACAGGTAGGGTAAATTGCAGCCAATAACACAGGTAGGGGTAAATTGCAGCCAATAACACAGGTAGGGTAAATTGCAGCCAATAACACAGGTAGGGTAAATTGCAGGCACCCACGCCACCGCGGGGCTCGCGGCACTGACAGACCCCCCCCCCGGATGTCGGGACAAAGTCCCACACTTACCCCATCTATTAGCAGGCAAAGGTGTGCAGAGTCCGGCGAGCGGGGATCGTGCTGGCAGTGTGCAGAGTCCGGCGAGTGGGGAGTGTGGTGGCAGTGTGCAGAGTCCAGCGAGCGGGGAGTGTAGTGGCAGTGTGCAGAGTCAGGAGAGCGAGGAGCGTGCTCTCAGTGCTCCGGTGACATCCTCCTTCTCCTCTGAGATAGGCGTCCAATAGGATCGCCTGTCTTCTCCGCCAATCAGGAAACCGGTAACATACCGGCGCTTCCTGATTGTCTGAGAGCGGTTCCCAGTTAGAAAGGCTAATGTTCATTTGCCTTTCTAAGGACTTGTGGCGGCACGCTTTGCGCCACAAGACACACTTTAATGAAGCCAATTAGAGCCTACGGCTCTAATGACATGCTTCATGGAAACCTGCTATGCATGACTCTATCCATGACATAGAGGGGGGTGGCTGGAGAGAGGGGGCGTCACCCGTGCGCCCTGATGGACGGGGCCGCCATTGCTCCTGGGATGGACTATGGGATGTGTTGTGTGCATAAAGCAGTGCACATGACTGCAACTAACATGCACTGCTTGTTCCAAATAAACAAAAGTGAGGGGGAAAGGAGAGGTTCCAGAGCCTCGGGATGTTACAAGGAGGCAGGAAGCACAGAAAGAAAAAAGAGCAATGAAAAATCAATTACAGGGTCATTAAGTAGCGGATGTGTAGATTATTTTTGGAAAATAAAGCTATTGTATTTTGTCAGTTTAATCTGTGTAGCTATGTATTTGCTTGGAGTTGGGATTTAAATGCAAATGTGTAATATTTTACCTGCAATATCCCTTTAATACTTCTGGCAACAGATTAGTAGGTATAACAAATTGGCAAAATATTACATTGTGTTAATCTTATTTATGTTGTAGCTAAAAAAAAAGAAAACTTTTAATTTCTAATTTGTTCATTAATTACAGTAATTACCTGATTACACAGCTTAAATCATCTACAAAGAGATGCAGATTTGTACTTTACTTCCCAGCAGAACAGCTGGTTCAATTTCCTCTGAGTTCAGTGTTAGACCAGTTCTTTGTTCATAAGAATAAGAAACCATTAACTAACACCAACATGTATTTGTGTGCCACAGAAGCAATCACTGGATCTTCGTAGAATTTGCATAAAAAAATAATTACAATTGTGTTTATGACAAGTGTTTATTCATGTGACAGCTAAACCTGCCTTAGTGAATCTGCTCAGTCAGTCATGAGGTCAAGTAGTATTTAGGTCTGAAAATCAAACCAGTGTTAGGCTATATACACACGGGCGTTATGAAAAACAAGCTTTAAAGCTGGTACCAACGCCAGGAAAAAAGCTGTGTTAAAAACATGATTTTATCACCGCCGACGAGGCTTAAAGCTTAACACTGTGTATACAAAGTTAAGCTGCGTTTTTGAGCTTTTACCGGCGACTGTGTTTTTACAGCTCTAGCGCTGGAGCCTCAGAACGCGCGGGTCCTGGGTTTTTTGGAGCTTAAAAACACCTATGCCTAGATCAAAAACGTCTGTGTGTGTATGAGGCCATTGAATAACATAGAGAGGCGTTTTTAAGCTGTAAAAAAAGCTCAAAAACGTGCTTGTCAAAAATGTTCGTGTGTATGAGGCCTTAGAGTCCGAAATTACGTTTTATTCCAGACCACTGGTGTGCGCAGCCTATTACATTAGGGAGTGCATCCCAAAGCTCAAACACAAATGCACGTGTGTGTGTGTGTGTATACTGTATATATATATATATATATATATATATATATATATATATATGTATTAAAACATGGACGGTGTCAGTAGTTCAATGTACGATGTCAGTAGACTAGTGGACTTTGTCAGTAGGGCAGAGGTTGGTGTCAGTAAGGCAGTGGACGGGGTCAGAAGAGCAGAGGTTGGTGTCAGTTGGGCAGCGATTGGGGTCAGTAGAGCAGTGGATGGGGTCAGTAGGGCAGTGGACTGTGTCAGTAGGGCAGGGGTTGGCATCAGTAGGGCAGTGGATGGTGTCAGTAGGGCAGTAGACAGGGTCAGTAGGGCAGTGGACCATGTTAGTCAGTAGAGCAGTGGATGGGGTCAGTAGGGCAGTGGACAGTATCAGTAGAGCAATGGGTGTCAGTAGGACAGAGGTTGGTATCAGTAGGGCAGTGGATGGTGTAGTCAGTAGGGCAGTGGACAGTTTCGGTAGGGTGGTGAACGGGGTCAGTAGGGCGGAGGACAGTGTCAGTAGTTTTCTATTTTTATAATTTTATTTTTTAGTAGCTTTTACAATATTTTTTTAACCTTTTTATAGGAGCCCTGTTGGGGGGCTTTGGTGAAATATCAGCAGTCTTAACAGACCTCGGATGTTTCACCTTTGAAACAGAGAAAGTGACTGAGAAAACATTCAGAAAAGGAAGGGGCCGGTAATTGACATATTTACCAGTCCTGTCCCCACTCTCCATCCTGAAATGACCGACGCCCCCCTCACCGTAGCAGCTAGCAGGAGAGGAGAGCAGCCGGCAGCGCTGCGACGAGCCATGACAGGTAAATGCTGGACAGGCGGAAGCCCACTTACTCCACCAGCACCTGGCCCAGCCGGCTTCATTTACCTGGGGCCCAGGGACTGGGTGCAGGCCTTTTTCTGTAGGATCATCCTAAGCTGAGAGCCAGGTATCGATAGTGTCCCTTCAACCTGGGAACCGAGCTGTGCAATGGGGTCAAAACCTAAGGGCAGAAAAGGGACTATTTAATCACTTTTGGGTACAGGCGGAGTGATCTACTGCACTGCGCTTCAGACAAGTAAATTAAAGCCCTCGGCCTGCCCGCTGGCTTGATATAGAAGAGGCCAGGACCTTAATTTAATTGTCAGAATGCAGTGCAGTAGACCATTCTGCCTGCACCCAAAAGTGGTTTAATAGTGTCTTTTCCGCTCCCAGGTCCTTAGCTGAATAATGGGACTTGGTAAGTTTTGTTTTTTAAATAGCTGCAGAGGGGAGGGTGTGTAAAATGCCTTCATCTGGGGTTAAGATATTCAGTATTTGCTGGTAAACCTAAAAATAATTATTTGTACCCTTTATACTCTGCAATGTTTAGCAGCTGATGTACATTGCCCAGTGCTTGCAACAAATAGTTTAAATTATTATTGTAAGTCCCTACCAACAGATACTATATATCATATTCTCTTATGAAGGGGGCAATGTGTGGTCCCTTAAGTGTGTTGGCTGTAGCACCCATGAAACATTCGGAATACAACCTAATTTTGGACTTTGTGTGGTGTTTTGTTTTTTAGACTCAAATATTACTTCTATAGTCCAAGGTCGCTGGCCCAGTACCTTGGTTCATGAGATCAGCCCACTTATCACCTACACGCCCCATTGAGATACCACCAGTAAGTACATCTACTTAGATGTCTCCAGCATCATTAATCTACCACTTCAGTTATATGGTCAAGGCAGCCGGCCAGACAGAATAACCAGATTAGTGACCTGTTTCCTCCACTGCAGTTTGGTCAAGGACCCATCACAGCTTGCTAGTTGGTCAATAAAGGAGAAACAGCACACTGAAGAGGTAATGCCTGTGCCTCCTCCTCCTGTATGTTCACACTGTTCAGCTGGCCATTCATGTGTTGAATTGATTGAGCAATCGATCATTCAATTCCATCGTTTATATCGTTTATCGAAAATGCAAAGAAGTCGGTGGTGGTTTTGATCGCATTTAAGAAGATGGGCTCCAAATTACCACTATGGAGCCTGGCGGAAAAATCGGATCGCTTTCCACAAAATTGCTGTAGCTTTTTTTCCTTTTCCTGATTTTTCTATAAACGGTACAGAAGCTGTCAATTTTTTTCACAAATTTGATTCTGCAGTTGATCAAATTCCTGAAAAAGTCCATCAAACACTTGGGTGGAAGATTGCTTAGATTGTGGCAATTACTTTCAATCGTATTTAAGATTCCCAGTGGAACAAAAGGGGTTGAAATTGACTGAAAATTGCCAAGTGTATAGCCAGTTTTATGCTGGCACCAGCTGAGCCCTGACTGAGCGTTGACCCTCCCTCTCTGTCTGAATACTGTTATGATTTGAACTACAGGAAGCAAATATAAATATATATTTAGGTACTTATACTATTCTTTTTATAAATTTAAAGGTTAATTCGAAATATTAGATTTAATATATGGATTATTTATACATAAGTATATTTGTCCAGCTTAAAGTGGTTGTAAAGTCACATGCATTAATTACTTTAATTCTCTCTGTTTTAGGTCACTGTTCAGTACAGTGTGTGTGTGTTCCTAAAATTATAATGCTCAATACCTTCTTTGTAGAGCTCTGCTGTGCTGTCATGTGACCTCTCTCTGCTTCCCTTCCTGAATAAGTCAGTACAGTGGGAGGGGCTGAGATTTCCCTCTGATGAATACAAGCTGGCAGAGGGAGGTCATGTGTCTGCACAGCAGGGCTCTGTAAAGAAGGTATTTAGCATTATACATTTAGGAAAACACACACACTGTACTGAACAGGGACCTAAGACAGAGAGGATCAAAGTAATTAATGCATGTTTCTTTACTTTACAAGCACTGGAAGAGGCAGGGAGGAGATCCGCTCTTACACAGACTACGAACTGACAGGGAGAGAGGGAGGGGAGATGCAGAGACGCTAAGGAGAGAGCTGGATGATTGAGACACATAAACTGACCATGCTATCAGAAATCAGTAGCCATAATAAACATGGTCAGTTTACAGAAAGGAAGACAGGAACAGGTAGGATCAGCCAGGTATTGTACAGCATAGAAAGGGACAATTGACATGGCAAAAGCACTGTGCCTTATATCTCATGCCTTAAAGGGACAGGAGCATGCTTTTTTTAGGGTTACAACCACTTTTAATATATATTTTATCTATACTCACCTCCCTGCTGCAGCATCAATGTGATGCTGCTGCTACCCCCTGCCGGCTCTCAGGCTTTGTACACATGGGCCAAATATTGGCAGAAATTAGCCATTACAGTAGAAACCAGATGACTTTTGGGCCCGTATGTACAGCTGCTTATCCAACAGAAGCTGATCTCAGGATCTGTTGAACGAGCATGCTGGAAAACCAACAGCTGACTGGTGTATTCTGGCGAGGACCAAATTTGAACCCCTGAAACGCTCTGGATACTCTTTGGATTGCCCCCCTGACTTTTTTTGGAATAAAATTGCAATTGAACCTCTGTGGCAGTGGTATGGAGCTGCAATTTCCATTTTTGTTATATTACAAGCCAAGGACCATGAAGATCCTCTGGAATGTAAAATCTGCCTACCCGGGAACTAGACCATTTACATCAAGATCAACACTTTAAAATACCAATAATATAACCTGATGGGTCCAGCGATATTTTTCCACTTTCCGCAACTCTCAGAATGTACTGAGGCAACCAAGCAGCTAGTATTTTCAGAAGGATGTCAGCACTGGTAGCCCACATAGGTCTCCCAGAACAAGTGAACAAGTTTCCTTTCTATATAAAAAGCATTCCATCACTTAAAACTTTTTTGTTTTTGTGATCAAATTAAAAAAAAAACACTATACCCTCCAAGGTAGGCTTTGAGTTAACACAAAATTATTATTTTTTTTTTTTTGTGACGGAAAGTGCGCCCCTTGTCTCAAGTCCCTCATTATATAAAATATCTCCAGCA
Organism: Glandirana rugosa; assembly: GCA_018402905.1. Classification (NCBI taxonomy): domain Eukaryota; kingdom Metazoa; phylum Chordata; class Amphibia; order Anura; family Ranidae; genus Glandirana; species Glandirana rugosa. Next base: position 2,190,945 of record BLSH010193653.1, on the reverse strand, counting down.
ACAGTCAGTTGCCATAGCGACCTTGAGAGTGCCTGTTTATTAGACACCATTATGTTGTTCTTTCAATACCTTTTTTTTTTCTTTGAGAATTCAAAAACTGCAAGAGTGCATTAGACTTAGTGAAAAGATAAAAGGAGAGGCAAGTCGGAAATAAAAAATAAAAAGATCCACCCAGTTTACTTAATGGATGTATAATCCTTCCCTGTCACTCAGGGGCTACGTTTCCAGGCACTATCTGTGATAGCTGCTTTGATAAAAGCACTTTTTGTTTAATGCACTTGGAGCAATTTATGGTAATTACTTTTTGTTTCTTTCCTCTTGTTTTTATTCTCTCAGAAATCTTTAAGAAACCCATAAACTTTCTCTATTGAAATACAAAAACAACTCACTCCGATAAATAAATAGTGATATGTTTTTGAGATGTGGTTCCAGAGTGGATGGAGATCTTAGATGAAGTGGACCTTCTATGTGCACCATATGTGGACACCCCTGTAAAAGATTGGGTTTAGGTGTTTCCAGGGCAGGGTACTGTTCTACAGCATACACAAAGTCATTATAGACAATTGTGCTCTTCCGACTTTGTGGTTCCAGTTTGGGGAAGGCCCTTGTCTGTTCCAGCACGACTGTGCCACCATGAACAAAAAAGATTCATAAAGATGTGCTTTGATGAGTTTGGTGTGAAGGAAATTGAGTGGCCTTCACTGAGCCTTTACCTCAACCCTACTAAACACCTGTGGGATGAACTGAAAGGCCAATTTGGAGAGGCCAGTTTGGGGAAGGCCCTTGTCTGTTCCAGCACGACTGTACCACCATGAACAAAAAAGATTCATAAAGACGTGCTTTGATGAGTTTGGTGTGGAGGAACTTGAGTGGCCTTCACTGAGCCTTTACCTCAACCCTACTAAACACCTGTGGGATGAACTGAAAGGCCAATTTTGAGCCAGATCTATTAGTCTACCATCAGTACAGGACCTCACAATTGCTCTTTTGCCTGAATGGGCATCACATTTCTACAGACACACTCCAAAATCTTGTGGGAAGTCTTCCGAGAGGAGTGGAGGCTGTTAAATCTGTGGTGGTGTTGGGCAACTCCCTTCTGTAAAGTTGAAGTCAGACAAAATGGAGTAAAAAATGAATGGACCAAAGTGGACTTTATATGAACTGGTGTACAGAGTTTCCTCATTTTTCAGCTTGATTTTCATGAAGGTTTGAGAGCAAGGATGCTAGCATATTATCCAGTACCTATTCAGCATGTTTTACAAGGATACATTAATCAATAACGCTTTGGGGTCGTTGAGGTTGAATGAGCAGATATACAGTATATTCCAGTATTGATGCCCATGATTTTTGGAATGGGATGTTTAATAAGCTCATATGAGGTTTGCTGGTTAGTTGTTCAGAAACATTTGGTCCTATAGTGTATCTACACAAGGTTATTGAAAGGAGTACTGGGATTATATAGAGAGAAAGTGGACAATTGCTAAGCTTTCCCATTCTCTAATTTTGAAAGGGGTGTTCTGAAATTTTTAAGGGGTCAGGATAACAGTTATTTCCTTACTGCAGAGTTTGCAATAGCGCTCTTACACAAACCTACGTTTCTTTAACCACTTACCAACCGGAAGGTTTTCCAGCTTTAGGACCAGAGCACTTTTTGCGATTCGGCGCTGCGTCGCTTTAACTGACAATTCCGCGGTCGTGCGACGTTGCACCAAAACAAAATTTGCGTCCTTTTTTTCCCACAAATAGAGCTTTCTTTTGGTGGTATTTGATCGCCTCTGCATCATTTCTAATCGCCGCTATAAACAAAAGAAGAGCGACCATTTTGCAAAAAAAAAACAAATTTCTTACTTTTTGCTAAAATTCAAATCCAAAAAAAAATATAAAAAAACATTTTTTTTCACCGGTTTTGACCGATTTATATTCTTCCTCATATTTGTGATAAAAAAAAATCGCAATCGGCATTTATTGATTGGTTTGCGCAAAAGTGGCCGCGTTTAAGGATGATGAGAATTCATTTCTGGGGTTTTTTTTTTAATTTTTTTTTACTAGTAATGGCAGCGATCTGCGATTTTTAGCGGTACTGCGATATTGCGGCGGACATTTTTGACACTTTTTTGGGACCAATGACATTTATTCAGTGATCAGAAATTTAAATGTCCACTGATTACTGTATAAATGTCATTGGCAGTGAAGGGGTTAACCTGGGGGGGGGAGCTAGGGGTTAACTGTGTTCCCTGGGTGTGTTCTTACTGTGGGGGGGTTGGGCTAACATGGGCATGAGAGATGACAGTGACAGGGATCAGTAGATCACCCATGCCCCTACTAACAGAGCAGGGAACCGCCGTGTTTATATCGGCGGTTCCCCGTTCTTTCACTGTGGCCGCTCATCGCGGCTCACCGGCAGACATCGGGTCCGCCTGAGCCGCGGGCACACTCCTTAGGAGTGCGGCGCGCGCGCGCCCCCTAGTGGCTGTTCGCATATCGCCGCCTTTTTACGCCGATTCGCGCTCAGCATCCCAACTGCCGCCGTGAAAACACGGCGCGCGGTCGGGAATGTGTTAATAAACACAGGTGTCAGGAATGGCTTGCCCATAGTGCAGATGGTGTTTCTAGATGCATACGTGTTGCTGGAGACTGCCCGAAAAGATGTGCACAGATGTGTCCACACACCCAGGCACACACCTGTCACCAATTGCACCAAATTTTAAGGCCTATTTAAATGGGGCTACTGCACTGGCTAATTGCTGTTTGGTCTACAGCGTTCCGCGTGCTTGTTCCTGATTCCTGAGCCTGACCACCAATCTTGACCTGGCTTGCTCCTGACCACGCTTGTCTGCTCCCTGTCCTGACCTCGGCTTGTCCCCGGATTCTTCCTCGCTCCTGATTATCCACTTACTGTTGCTGACATTGGCCTGTGACCCAACTTTTCTTCTGTGTGACGTCCATGCTTAATTTTTTTACCTGTCTGTTACAGACCCAGCTTGCCTGACCCTGCATCCTGCTTATCCAGCCTGTTACAGCTCCTTCAATCCAGTACGTTCACCTGCCTGCTGACAGCCTGTTCTGCCTACTTTCAGCTGCTCCAATTCCCCAAAACGGCCTCTACAAATTTGACACAATGCCAAAAAATAGAGAGCAACTGAGTATGTGCAGAGCAGGGTGAGACAGTGTATTGCTGGATTGTATACAGTATAGACACTTATTATCATTAATGTTTTACATAGCTATACTTGCAAAAGGGGGCCAGCCTGAAGTCATCTTGCAGGACTTAATTTTCTGACTAAAGTTCCGCTTTAAGGCAAAATGAATAAACAAACAAACATATTTTGTATATCACCCTACTTATTTCCATAACCCCTGCTCCTCATCTTCACCCTCCTTATGTCCATAACCCCTCCTCCTCCTCATCTTCATTCTACTTATTTCCATAATCCCTCCTCATCATCTTCGCCCTCCTTCCCATACTTAATTCTATAACCACTCCTCCTCACCTTCGCCCTCCTTATTTCCATAGCCCCTCCTCCTCATCTTCACCCTCCTTCCCCTACTTATTTCCATAACCCCTCCTCCTCATCTTCGCCCTCCTTACTTCCATAACTCCTCCTCGCCCTCCTCCCCCTATTTATTTCCATAACCCCTCCTCCTCACCTTCGCCCTCCTTATTTCCATAACTTCTCCTCTTTG
>BLSH010193653.1:2156204-2172129 GCA_018402905.1 Glandirana rugosa | reverse complement strand
AAAAAAAAAAAAAAAAAAAAAAAAAAAAAAGCTCTCAAAAGTTTGAGATTTAGATGCACCTAGGAAAGGCTTGTTTAGCGCCCCCAGACAACCTACTTATGGCTAGAGGCGACCATAATGTGAGAAGTGCCATAGTCATACTAGGCACCCCTACACACATCGAGGGAGTGTATTCAGGCACCCAGGCCTGAGTGCAAAAACAACTTGTCATGTCCTAAAGAGCAAATCCACCTAAAAGTGATTACTCAGTTTTAGGCAGATGCCAGACAGTTACGTACCTTGTCCGCTTGCTAAAGGTGCAGCCCCCCAAAGAGCAATGCTTCACTTGTGCATGAAAGTAGATGAGTTGTATCACCCACTGTATCCTCATTTCCCTTGCCCTCCACCACAACCATGGCTAAGGGTTGCAAGGTAGTGCCACTCGTTTTGCTTTTTTCTTTGTAATGTAAAAAACAAGAGAATTCAGCAACAATAGTAGGACCCTCTCGCAAAAGCCATGGCAGGTGGTGGAGCTAGGAACTGAGGAACAGAGATCTCGGTTGGAGTCCCTGGGAGATACAAAAAGTTTGTAATCAACTTGTCAACATCTACTGAAAATTATACTGCCAATAAGCAGAACTTGGAGAACCCCTTGTGACCCCTAAAAAGAGATCTCCCATACAAATGTTTCTCACTGAGCCCATTTCTATTGTCGACCAACCCCCAACACCCTATAAAAATGGTGGAGGAAACATATAACATTACTCAGCACAATACCAAATGAGAAATGTTCTGTCTATGAACAATGGCTGCCATCCCTGTTGAGTCTCCTAGTGTCTTAAAGCGGAGTTCCACCCAGAAATTGTATTCATTTATTTTTTTGGCATCCACTCTTTTAATACTAAATAGAGGTAACCTTTTGTTTCCTTACTTTCAAACCGCCTAGTAATTCCATGTATTTTTTACTCACAATTTCATTTCTCTCACTGCTGGACTTTTCCATTTTAGGTGAGGGCACCTGAAGCCCATCCTGGGTCTCCTGGCATCTCTTCCTGAAAGAAGTGCATGGTGGGTAACCATCATGCACTCCTCGATCTCGTTCCGCCTTAAATCACGTCATTTCCTGTCTGGAAATAACAGGATTTTACAGTACAGGGAAGCCCACTGACTCCTGGGAAATGATGAGTCACATCTCCCAGGAGGCCAGGGGAAGCAGGAAGTGAGGAAAAGAGCCTAGGACCTAAAAGGGGCAGATTACAGAGACCACCTAGCAACAAGCGACTTAGGGTGTGTATAACATTTTTTTTTTCCTTCAAAGGTAAGTCTATATAGGCAAAGGACTTGAATGATGTAAAAAAAAATTCTGGGTGGAACTTCGCTTTAACTGAGTTACCAGTTTTGGGTGGTTTGAACTTTAAAGGGGATTTCCACTTTGCCATAAAAGCCAATCACTGCTTAACATCTCCCCTCTTCTAACCTCCTATCAGAAGCCACAAGCTCAGAATGTACCTAAAGTGTACCTGTAGGCAACAGATTGAACTATAGCTTATTTAACAAGTGAGTGCCTGTCCACACATGAGCGTATGAGTGGAAAGGACCAATACAAAGCTCTCCAGATACTTCTGATCTTACACTCTTCTCCATAGAAGAGCAAAGGATCCAGCAAGATTAAAAACTTCCTCTGCAATAACAAGGAACTTTCACTCCCACAAGCGCTTTTTAGCGCCCTTTGCTAAAAACTGACCAAGTTTGCAAATGATGGTTTAAATCTGAAGCTTTGCTTTTCATTTATGTCCATGTAAGAATGGAAACAATGGCCTGAGTCTCATGAATTCTGCAGTGTAGAGTGGAAACCCCCCTTTAATGAGGCACAGAATCAGACTTGAAAACCATCTTCATTTCATATGCCCAAGACCTGGGCTGTACCGTAAAACAACATTATAACTGTTTATCTGTTTTTAACAGATTTCAAAGGTTTTTAAAACACAAATAAAAACACTGACAATATATTCCATATTAGAAATCCCTTGCGCATAAGGATTTTCATCACCATATAAAGCTACAAAAAACTTTTTTTTTTCCACTGCGTAACAGAAACCTCACTTTTGAGTGACATAAAAAAATTCATAAACCAGAATTTCCAAAAAAAAAAAAAATACAGTGCTCACATTTTGTTCCCTTTATTACAGCACAGTTTATTGCCCGGAGACACCTCTTTCTTCCGCAGAGATTTTTTCCATGGTTCATTTATGCTAGACTTGTCGTTGCAACCAGTTGCCAAAAAATCATAAATGCGACCTCTGCGTTCAAAAGCCCCACTTCCGGTTGCACCATCGCAGCTTAAGCTGAGAAGGCCTCGTTTTTCCTCTGCCGTTTCGTCCTCGTGCAAGTTTAGCTTATGAGGAAGTCGGGAATTAGTGATAAAACCCCCGCATGAAGGCCCCTGGATGTTGTTCCTGTAGGAGGCCACCTCTGCTGAGTTGTAATCCAAGTGGTGAGAGCATCCTGGCAAGGACAGATTACTGCTGGATAGAGAAGAAGTTGAGGCATGCCCTCCATTTGCATTAACAGTAAAAGGGATGTTTAGATAATGGCTCCCACATTCCTGGTATAAACAACATGTCTGAAGGCTACTGTCATCCTTGGCGATCCGAAGGCGTTTGCGGTAGGGGCAGTCCTGGGGCACAAACCACTCTTGTGCTGACGTTGATCCCAGAGCGCAGGCTGAGAAGCACCAGTTGTTCTGCAGTAAGATCTCTCCATGAATCCTTTTCATCAAGTTGTTGATGAGGACCGACCTCCTCAGGAATACTTCTGGATCATCAATGAATTTTAATTTCTCCAGGGACATGTAAAGAACATGGGCCCTTTCCTCAAAGATAGATACATTCTGGATGGAAAAAATAAGATAGTCAAAACAAGGCACTATATCATATAAAGTTATCTAAACCAGGTGTACAACCTAAGGGTCATATTGACAGATAGCATCTCAATAGCAACTGCCAGAGTCTAAAAATATATGACATTTAGTCTGTTGGGTTGTTCATGGACCAAATATTTATAAGCTTTTAGAACAATGTCAAAATTGCGATTTTCTAAGAAAGTGAATGTTATTTATAATCATCTGGTGACCACAGGAATTTTTGGAGGGAAGATATTCAGAGTCCCGACTCACTGGTTGTGCATCATCTTTAGCATTACTTACAATTCTACTTCCTCCTCTCCTCTCCGTTTCTCTGCCCGGTTCCCCCAAGGTTCTGTTCTTGGACCTCTCCTATTCTCTATCTACACCTTCTCCCTGGGTCAGGTAATAGTCTTCCACAGCTTCCAATGCCATCTCTATGCCGACAACACCCAAATCTATCTCTCTACCCCTCAAGTCACTCCTTCAGTCTCCTCACATATTACAAATTTACTAACAGACATATCAGCCTGGAAGTCACACCACTTCCTTAAACTCAATCTATCCGAAACCGAGCTCATAATATTCCCTTCCCCACATGCCTCTTTCCCTGATTTCTCAGTCAAGATCCATAGCACTTCTATCAGCCCATCCCCACATGCCAAAGTTCTAGGTGTAATCCTGGACTCTGAACTATCCTTTCGGCCCCATGCCCAATGCCAAATCTCAGAATATGCCCCTTCCTAACCAAGGACACTACAAAGCTCCTAGTTTTCAATCCCTGGTTATCTCTCACCTCGAATACTGCAACTCCCTCCTCACTGGATTACCTTTATATAGACTATCCCCCCTTCAGTCAATCATGAATTCTGCTGCCAGGCTCATTCACCTTACCAACCGGTCAGTATCTGCCACCCCTCTCTGCCAATCCCTCCATTGGTTTCCACTCACCCAACAAATTAAATTCAAAATACTAAAAAGAACTTACAAAGCCATTCACAACTCAGACCCCACCTACATCACTAGCCTAGTCTCAATATGCCAACCAACTCATTCTCTTCGTTCCTCACAAGACCTCCTGCTCCCTAGCTTACTCATCACCTCCCCCCATGCTTGCCTCCAGGCTGTTCTCGAGCCTCTCCTATCCTATGGAACCCCCTACCCCAATCTGTCCAGATATCTACCTACTCTGTTTGCTCTTAGATGATCTCTGAAAACTTTTCTCTTCAGGGAAGCTTATTCTGCCCCCCCCCCCCAATAACTGTACTTATATTTTTCTCCATGTTATCGTCCCCCACATTTATTACCTTTTGTATCACTTGGCCCTCCCTCCTATATTGTAAGCCCTAACAAGCAGGGCCCTCTGGTACCTCCTGTATAGGATTGTAACTGTACTGTCTGCCATCATGCTGTAAAGCGCTGCGCAAACTGTTGGCGCTATATAAATCCTGTATAATAATCAGTTCAAGTAAAATGTGTTATTTACAATAATACTATAAAAAAAAAACGTAAAATCTATGTAAAGCCAAAACTATTGCTTTAATTTTTAAATGAGTAAGATATTGTTAAAACCCATATCAAAGTATTTTATCTGTGCCAGGTTGGGAATATTTCCCTTCACTTCCAGTCCTGGAGATGCAACAGGAAATAAGAGGAAATCTTTCCAAAGAAAGTAAATGAAATTCTCATCATGAAAAGTTATCCACATTGGATTATTTTTTTTTTTTAACTATTTCTCTGATAACTTTCTTGAAGCCAACGTGGCAGCATATGTGTATGCTGCTATGGATTGGCACCAGGAAAAGAAAATTGTGGTAAGTATTTGATACAATTGTACAATCTATGGTCACCATCATAAACACAGAGGTAACCCTTCCTAGGAGGAATAAATGCCGCTATAAAAAAAAAAAAGTCTAACCCTTCCCTACTACATCTAAAACTTAAAGCTAAACTTTAGACCAGCCTTTCTAAACTAGGATTCCACGGAGCCCTTAGGTTCCTCCAGAGTTTTCTACGGGTCCCTTAATCTGTGAGTAGTGATGGATTGATCTCCTGCCTGATGGTGTTCACATAATTCTGGCACCAACACAACTGATTCATTCCACTGACCCCCACTGAAAGGAAGCAAACATGCAGGTAAAGCCTGCTTAAGACAGATACAAAGGCACAAATGAATGTAGCTCTCTAATTAATAAAAATAATTACATTTGTTTTCCTAAATCTGACTTGGTATCAGCCTCTTCCAGCCCTTGTACAACAGGGCTGACAAACAAGAACCATGCTGATAGAAGGAGAAAACAGAGCTGTACAGAGATTAGCCAATCATTGTGCTGCTTCTCCTTTCACTGCCCAGTAGCAGGCTGAGGTGAGTCCACGATAACCTGGGCTCACGGGAAGTGGGTTGAATTTTGCTGGTTATCATACTGAGGACATTTAGCAGCAGAAAGATGGTCTGCAGGGGAAATCTTCGGATTAAATTTTCATATTGCAGTAAAAGCTGGTATTTATTCAAGGTACTTATATAGCCCTGTCAATTTATGCAGTGTTTTGCATATATATTGTACATTCACATCAGTTCCTGCCCTCAAGTAGCTTACAATCTAAAGTCCCTAACACATTCATACATACACATACTAGGGTCAGTTTAGCTGGCATAGCATGTCTTTGGAGTGTGGGAAGAAACACACGCAGACACAGGGAGAACATGCAGACTCCGGTGCAGGTAGTGCCGTAGTTGTGTTTCGAATCATCGACCCTAGGGGCCTTTTCACACGGGCTGTCTGATCAGTTTTTAAGGCGGACCTGATCGGACCCTCCAATCTCCCCTATAGAGCTGCAGATGTCAGTGAACCTGCCGATCCTGCCTGCAAAAACCAGACGGATGGTGGTCCTATTTTCCATCCAACTGGCGAATCGGACCGGATGAAAACAGACAGGCAGTTTGTTTACATCCAATTTTTGGATATAGAGGAGAGCGGGACTGTGTCCATATCCACTCTGCCCAGAGGAGCAGACAGGACCTGTCATCCGCCTGCTCAGCGGGCATCAGCAGATCGATCACCCGCTGAGCAAGCGGAATCCACGGCATGGAGGCGTCGCTGCGTCGGTGTGAAAAGGGCCTATGGCTGCTAGACGGAAGTGCAATCCACGTATCCACTGTGCTGTCCATATTGCTATCTTGTCCTTTAACTAGCTATTCATTTTTATCTTTATTTGCTTATTTACTTTTTTAATGTTGGCTGGTGTTCTGCTTTAAAGCTGGATACACTGATAACCATATAATATGAGGTCAAACCTTAAGAGTTTCAATTTGTATGTAATCAGGCAGGCCCTTGCACGACATGGTTTTGGTAAATCTAAAGGAAATCAGACAACAAAAGTTGAATAGTGTGTTTGGGTATTAAGCAGCATTAAATCCAAAAGCAAACATTTATTATAGCTCAGCTTACCAATTAGATGTGATGGTTGTATTAGTTTTCATCCAGATTCGGGGCACACAAATATAGGAGGTGTGTTAATGGCCAAATCACCAGGGGAAAACAGAAGGAAAAAGCCTAAAAAAGAATATTACTACAGCCTCCACATCTAATGATTGGTAAGATGCAATATATTACATCTTTGGTTTTGGGCTTAATACCAGTTTAAATAGTTGGTTCTGCCCTTTGGTGCCAGATGCTGGCACCATGCTGCACACCAGTGGCGTAGCTAGAGCCTTCAGGGCCCCAGTGCAAGAAACCATGAAGGCCCCCCCCCGCCCAAAAACCTGGGCTCTTCCCTCCGAGCCCAGTGATGGAACTACAGGGCACGGTCCCAATTATGACCTTTGTGACCCCTGTTGTTCCGCCACTGGTATCAGTCCTTTTTTTTATTTTATTTTTATTATTTTATTCATTATTTTTCTTTACAATATTATTTTTTAGGAGCCTAAACAGACCTCCGATGTTCCACCTTTGAGACAGAGAAGGAGACTGAGGACACAGCCCTCAATCTCCTCCTTTGCAGCCTTAGCTACACAGAATAAATGGACAGGAATAGCTCTGCAAAGAGATTCCTGTCCATTCATAAACTGAAGCATAGCAAACACAGTTTACTATGCCACAGTTATGAATGAACAGAGTCGGTGATCTCTATGGATCACTGACTCTCCATTCAGAAAAAGGCACATTTCCTTCCCCGCTCTCCATCTTGACAGATCCCCCTAGCAGCCGGTGAGAGAGGGTACGGGGGAAGCCGGCAAAGCTGCAGAGGACGAGGGGGGTCCGGGAAAGAGCAAAAGGAGGCTGGAGAGCACACAGGGGGCAGTGGAAAAAAGCTGGATAGGAGGAGGAACTAGTACTGATAGACCCCCCTGTCCTCCACCCACCTCGCACTGATACTTCTGTACACCCCCCCCCCAGCCTCCAGCCACCCTGCTGATATTGTTGTTTCCTTCCCCACCATCTTCAGTGACCCCGCACTGGTACTGCTGGACCCCCCCATCCTCCAGCCAAACCACTGCTAGACCCCTCTCTGTCCTCCAGCCACCCCCTGCTGGTACTGCTGTACCCCCTTAGCATCCAGAGACCCCTGCTGGTACTCCCCCCAAATCCCCAAGGGGGGATGGGGGTCCTGTCCCCAGGGCAGATGGCGTCCCTGTCCCCAGGGGAGATGGGGTCCCTGTCCCTAAGCGAGATGGGGTCCCTGTCCCCAGGAATGGGAACCTTCCACAGGGCAGGTGGGAGCCCTGTTGCCAGGACACGAGGGGTCCCTGTCTTCAGGGGAGATGGGCTCCCTATCCTCAGGGCAGATGGGGGTCACTGTTTCCAGGGCAGATGGGGGCCCTGTCCCAACGGCAGATGGGGACCCTGTCCCCAGGGCAGATGGGTCCCTGTCCCCAGGGCAGATGCAGAGGGGTATGGGTTGTTCCTCAGGGCAGATGGGCTCCCTGTCCCCAGGGCAGATGGAGTGGGGTATGGGTTGTTCCCCAGGGCAGATGGGCTCCCTGTCCCCAGGGCAGATGGGGTCCCTGTCCCCAGGGCAGATGGAGTGGGGTATGGGTTGTTCCCAAGGGCAGATGGGCTCTCTGCCCTCAGGGCAGATGGGTTCTCTGTCCCCAGGGCAGATGGGCTCCCTGTCCCCAGGGCAGATGGAGTGGGGTATGGGTTGTTCCCAAGGGCAGATGGGCTCTCTGTCCCCAGGACAGATGGTTCTCTGTCCCCAGGGCAGATGGGGGCCCTGTCCCCAGGGCAAATGAGGGTCCTGTCCCCAGGGCAGATGGGGGCCCTGTCCCCAGGGCAGATGAGGGCCCCGTTCCCAGGGCAGATGGAGTGGGGTATGAGACGTTACACTCACCGTGACTAAGCTGTAGGGTCAGGTTGATGGGGCGCAGGCACTAATACGATGCATACTGTGCTGCGGCCGGCCGCCCCCCAAGCATGTATCCATGGTCCGCTGGGCTTCCGCCAGCGGCACAGACAGGGCTGATCAGCATGGGAGGCCACATCACTCTCCGAGGGAGATCTGTGTATGACGGGGAGAAGAGGGGAGCGAGGCTGAGAGACAAGCTTGCAGAGTCCTCTGGGGAGACAGTTCTCATAGGGCTGCACGATGCCTCTGTGTGCTGGATGTTTAGGAGAAGCATGCGCCGGAGGGCTGTGCCTGGGCTCTGTTACAATCCTGGATAGAGTGACTCATGGAGGGGGGCGGGACTCTGGCTGGATGGACACTGGATCGAACAGCGCTGTATGGGGAAGGAGAGAGGGACCAGATGAGCCGGCCGAAGAGACGCGTGTGTCAGATTGTGAGATTAGCAGCCAGTGCAGAAGAGCAAGGAGCTCTGCTACCCACACCGTCCTCCAGCCACTCGGGCGCTCGTACTACAACCCACCCAGCTGCCTATGCTGGCTCAAGCTGGCACCAGCCCTACGTACAGGGAGCCACATGGGACCCCTGCAGCATGGGGCTGGGTAACAATTGCAATCCCTGCACCCTCTGTAGCTACGCCCATGCTGCACACGCTAGGAACCTCAGATGACACATGTGAGGAGGGTAGTGACAGATTTGGTACTGACTTCAGAAGTTAGATGCCGGCACCATGCAGCACAGGTTTGGAGCCCTAGCTGACCCAGATGAGGAGGGAAGTGACAGATTTGGTACTGTCTTCAGGGGCCCAAATGCTGACACTAAAGCAGCACTTTTAGGATCCCCGACTGAAAAAGGTAAAAAGGAAGTGACAAATTCCCTTTGGTTTCTTTATAGAAAACAACCATGCGCATGATTAAATAAACTTGTGGTTTCTTTCTTGTGCATATCAAGGAATTTAACAGGAGATCTTCATATGCTGTGACGACAGTATACCATATGAAATCTGAGATGTCTTTTGTAGATACACAGACGCCATGTATATAAATTATGCATTCCTTCAGGTCCTGTCTATTATAACTGATCAAAGTCAGGCTGTGCCATTGCAGCCACTGAGAAATGTAAATTTATTTTCAACTTCTTTACTAATAGGACACACCATCAAAACATCAATGGGTGAGCCTGGCCTTTTCTTTATGAATCCAGCTAGTCTTTCACAGGTATATGGTGTTTTGTAGAATAAACCTATACAACGTCCCTGGGAAATGATTTGAGGACACCAGATCATGGCATGTGTTTTGTAGTTTAGTTTGTATATAAAATGTCAATACCCTTCGAATGACTGAATTTCATTGCTTTTAGTGAAGGCCAGGCCCGGACTGGGACAAAAAATAGGCTCAGGCATTTTAGACTGGGTAGCCTGATGGGGGGGGTTGATTTCAGGCATTTGCACGGGTGGTCGATGACAGGAAATTCTGAGTGACATCCAAATCCAGGTAAGAGACAGCCTCAGACCAGCAAAGAGACAGCGTAAGACCAGCAAAGGGACAGCCTCAGACCAGCAAAGAGACAGCGTAAGACCAGCAAAGGGACAGCCTCAGACCAGCAAAGGGACAGCCTCAGACCAGCAAAGAGACAGCCCCAGTCCAGCAGAGACAGCTTCAGTTCAGCAGAGACAGCTTCAGTTCAGCCAGAGAAAACCACAGACCAGCAGATACAGACACAGACCAGCAGAGAAAGCCCCAGTACAGCAGAAACAGCCCCAGTCCAGCAGAGACAGCTTCAGTTCAGCAGAGACAGCCCCAGACCAGCAGAGACAGCCGCTGACCAGCAGAGACAGTGCCAGACTAGCAGAGACAGCCTCACAACAAAGAGAAAGCCCCAGACCAGCAGAGATAGCCGCAGACCAGCAGAGACAGTCTCAGGCCAGCAGAGACAGCCCCAGACCAGCAGAGACAGCCCCAGACCAGCAGAGACAGCCCCAGTCCAGTAGAGACAGCCCCAGTCCAGTAGAGACAGCCCCAGATCAGCAGAGAAAGCCCAATCCAACAGAGACAGCCTCAGACCAGTAAAGAGACAGCCTCAGTGCAGTAGAGACAGCCCCAGACCAGCACAAACAGCCCCAGACCAGCAGAGACAGCCCCAGACCAGCAGAGACAGCCTCAGTCCAGCAGAGACAGCCCAGACCAGTAAAGAGAGAGCCCCAGACCAGTAAAGAGACAGCCCCAGACCAGCAGAGACAGCTTCAGTCCAGTAGAGACAGCCCCAAACCAGCAGAGACAGCGCCCCAGTCAGACCAGTAAAGAGACAGTCCAAATCCACCCCCTTTCCCCACCCCTACAGAGTGGGACTTTAGCTGTAATATACACTGGATCAATTGCATCCAGTCACCTTCCTCCCTGTGCAGCTGTCACTGCATGCCGGCCAGCGTTTAACTGAGAGGCTGCCATTGTAACCCGAGTGCAGGATATCTCCACCGGCCGGCTGTGAGGTGTCTGTCCCCTGCAGGTGCTTCTCATTGCACGGCCGCATAGTGGGAGGTGAGTGGCGGCCGCGGCCTGTGTTAACCCTGTCCGGGCCGTGGTCGCAGCTTACCTTTTGCTGTGTGGCCTGGTCTTCTTAGGATATGCAGACTGGAGGCCCCGGCCCATTGGGCAAATGCCCAGTGTGCCCTATGGCGAGTCCGGGCCTGGTGAAGGCTACTGGTAATCAGGGTTTTTTTCAGCGGGAACACGGGGGAAGCAATTCCAGCACCTGCAACGCTAAATATATGTAATGGCAAGGTGGTGGTGTTTTGGGGGGTTCTATTGTTGTCGGGGGATCTGTTGTTGCAGGTGAAGTCTATTGTTGCTTGGAGAGATCTATTGTTGAGGGCAGGTCTGTTGTTGCTGGCTGGTAGGGGATCTATTGTTGCTGGCAGGGTCTATTATTGCTGGGGTCGATCTATTGTTACTTGGGGGTATTTTGATGTAGGGGGGTCTATGGTTGCTGGGGAGATTTATTATTTCTGGGGGTCTATTGTTGCTGAGGGTCAATTGTAGCTAGAACAGATCTACTGTTGAAGGAGTCAATGGTTGCTGGCTGGTGGGATGGATCGGCTGTTGCTAAAGAAGTAGTTTGCTGCTGGTATCTTTTGGTGTTGGGGGAGATGTGTTGTTGTTGGGGGGATTTATTTTATTGCTTTTCTAGTTATTAACACATTCCATACAAATTAATTAGCATCACAAATTGATACTTGGTTCTGTATTCTCTAAAACAGGTGGTACTTGGGGGTGGGTAGGGGGTGGAGCCAAGGGACGGTGCTCAGAGGTGGGTAGGGGGTGGAGACAAAGGATGACTTGGAGGGGGGTGGGGGGAGTTCCTGCACCTATTTTATGAGAAAAGACTTTTCAGACAATAGTGAACTTCCAACCTCGGGGACAACAGTTTGGGGAAGACCCTGTGTACAAAGCCAGCTCAATAAATACAGGGATGATTAGTTTGGTGTGGAGGAACTTGAATGTGACCTGCACAGAGCCCTGTCCTCAACTCTACTGAACACCTTCGGGAAGAATTGAAATAAGCTAGGTCTTCTCCTCCAATTACATTGCCTGACCTAAAAAATATTCTTTTGGATGAATGGATACAAATTCCCATAGACACACTCCAGAATCTTTAGGAAAGCCTACCCTGAAGAATTGAGGGTGTTATAGCTGCAAAGGGGGCCAGCATCATATTAATGTCCTTAGTTTGGAACAGGATGTCCATCAAATTCATATAACGTAGGTGTAATGGTAAAATTTCCAGTCTTTTGTCCATAAAGAGCATGTAATACATATATTTTATACAAAGAGGTTTTGCAATTTTTAAGAATGCCTATACAGTATATACTTCTGAACCCAAACTATCCAGGAATTGTTACTCCATTACAACCCTACAATATGTGTTTTAAATGGTGCCTGGTGCCCCGTGCCTCTGTGGCTACCCAGAGGGCTGATCGAAAAAAAAAATAGATTCCCCCATTTACACAATAAGGGTGGATGGAATAATCCTCCCCATTGTGTCACTGTATTCTGACAGCAGGACTCTTCCACTGTCAGAATGCAGTGATCTGTTGAGCGGGAACGGCCATATACGGATTAAAATTTGGCCGTTCCCTGCTGAATTTTTGCAAAAGGTAGCATAGCTGATCATAGGAAACAGGAGTGAGTGCACCCTGCACATGTGCAGCACAAAAGAACAGGACGGAGCTCCCTACCATGACACTAAAGGGTGATGGTCCCAATGGCAGCTCCGTCCCTACAATAACTCGGGACAGAGCCGTCGCTGGCTGCAGAGGATTTGAAAAAGCATCTTCTACATGTGGTTGTGGATCTAATTGTTTAAAAGAGAAGCGTGGGAATCTAAAGTAATAAACATTCATACTCACCAAGATCGGACCAATGTTGCAGCTGTCCCCCGTTGGCTCTACAACGGGAACTGAGCAATCAAAGACCGCTGATTGCTCAGTTCTCGGGTCTGCTCTAAGCACAGACAGGTGGCTGTCAGTCACCGCTCTGTGCTCTACCCCTCCTGTGCTCACTGGAGCACACAGCTGTGCAGGGGGCGGGAGTGGCTGGCTCAGGTTCTCAGCAGCGCACTGAGAGGCTGAGCCAGCTATCAGTCAGGCATCTGGGCAGATCCCAACATTATTATCGAGATCCCTGCAGAGCCTGGACCAGCCCTGTGATGTCACCCGACAGCGAACTTTAGCCTGCCGTCAGTTGAATCTGGGTCACAGGAGCAGGGCCGCCATCAGGGGGGTACAGGCAGTACTGTTGTAAGGGGCCCCAGTGTCTCAAGGGGCCCTTACAACAAAGACTTTTGCAGTCTTTAACATTGGAGTCTATGGGAGGGGGGCACCTAGTTGAGTCACATAGAGAGGGCCCCCTGTGCAGCAACTGGTCCAAGTTTGGGACCTTCAGCTTCTATGGTTCAGCCTTACCGGGTACCCAAATTGACCAGTCATTGACCGGCAATTGTCGGGTGAATTTCAAATTTAACATTGGAGTCTATGGGAGGGGGCACCCGGTTTGGGGACACCGTTTTCCCGAACCATAGGCAATAAAAATACCAAACTTGGGTTACATGGAGAGGGCCCCATGGACAACAACTGGTCCAAGTTTGGGACCTCCAGCACCTATGGCTGTGCTGCCTTGGATCCCATACTAGCATGCATAGGACACTTCACTTGAATGGGTCATGCTTGGCAGGCTACACCTGGTAAGTTTGACAGGGTATATAATTCCTACTGCAGTTGCAACATGTGTACACCCCTGGCCAGTGGGTGGATGTGGTGGGATGGCCAGTGGGCAGCCCTGGGGAATGTTGGTGGTCAGATGGGGGGGGGGGGGGGGGGCAGGTCTAAAGCCTTGTAAGGGCCCCCAAAATTTCTAATGGCTGCCCTGCACAGGAGTGCAGAACTAAGGGCACTCCTGTTACACACAGGATTATGGCTAAAAGAGCTTTCACCATACTTCTCCTTTAAAAACAGAAAGAGAGCCCTGGCTGGGAGATATGCTGCTATACCCATATGGAACAGCATAGCATGTTTTTTTGTAAATCTGAACTTATACATAAAGCCTGCAGAGCATTGCAGCCATGGTCTGTACATCCTTGCATTGTGTAAACTAGATCAGTAATGATACGGAGGAAGTAAACATACAAACGTAGATGTTTGTGCTCGATTCAGATTTGTGAGTTTCTCTCTGCCATGGAAGATGGTATTTGTAGTCTTTCCACTTACAGATCTTTGTGAATGGATGATGCAACTGTGCTGTGCTAAATTCAAAAGTCAACAGGACGCTCCAGAGAGAGAAGCACCACGCGATCGCGGTAATTGTGGGTGGGGGGGGGCAGTTTGAGGGTAGGGTAGACCATGTTTCATATTACAGCCTGGGAGTAACATTAAAATAGTCCCAAAGGTGGACTACGCCACATAGATTCTCTTTAAACATACATGCAGGCGTGTTCTTCATATGGAAGCGCTCTTGCTGTAGAATAAACCAAACAGGCTATAAAAAGTCATTGTACTTGCAGAGAGCAGCAGACAAAGACTTCTGGAAATTATCAGGGAAGAACTTGGACTCGAAGGACTTTATGAGGGTGGAGGATTGCCAAAAATGACACATACCATGCCACAGAATGAGATGGAAACATTTCTACCGAGACAGTGCTGGTGGGACAAGCACTGAAACATTTCCGCCACACCAACATTGAGGTCATAGAAAAAGAAAAGGCCTTGGAAATTTGATTCTTCCATGCGTTTTATTATTTTCTTTTTCTGTTAACATTCCCAAAACAGGAGTCTGCTATTCATCACTAAACAGCCATAATAGGGGAGAAGAGAGGCTCGCTGTGTTGTGGTCATGGACAAGCAACTGGAACGCCACTTAACAGAGAAAATAACAAAGGTTTATATTGGCCAATGCCTGCCTACTACACGTTCCTTTGTATGCTGTCCTCTGTACTACAGGTGTCCCCAACACTGAGAGCCTGCTTTACCATGAAGTGTCACACTCCCTTGTCTGTAGCTGCAGAAAGATCTCCAGCAAATTGTAACATGCCTGAACCATGCCTGGACTCTATGGTGGCCTAATCACCATCAGCTGAAGAGACACTGTCAGTGAAAATTGACTTTGCAAAGGGGAAAGGAAAGAATGGCGGCACTCCGTATATGTATTCCAAAGCTTGCAATATTTATTGAAAAAAGCCAAAAATACTCCTTGATACTCCTTTTGTTAGTACTCCCCTGCTGCTACTTCCTCTATTATAGCCAAGTAGTGCCGCTGATAAGGCGGTACAGCCAGTCCTCCTGTACTGGGCCCCAGCAGTTCAAAAGGGGGGCCTAGGTAACTACTGAGCAGGAGGGCCAGCTGTACTGTCTTATTGCTGACACCTATGCAGTACTGCTGGGTTCTACTATTCTTTCCTCCATCCAGCTGCACTGCAGGGGATCGGTTCTAGTATCTGCCCTCCCTGCTATCTGGGACCCCTGTGTGCCCCTTTTCCCGCAGTGCTGCCAGTTTCACTCCTCTCCTGCAGCTCCTGAAGGCATACAGGGTTTTTTTTTTCATTATGGTGAGCGGGGGGAGGCTCACCATCCTGAACAAACATACCATCCTGAATGAACACAATGAGCGATCTGTACCAATTGCACACTGCGGGGGTAAAGATATTGCCTCCGTACCACTATTCACTTAAATGGGTCATGTTTGGCAGGGGTATAATTTCTTTCATGGCTGCAAAGCATAGCATTATGGGTAGAGTTGAGCGAACACCTGGAAGTTCGGGTTCTGCTGGTCCGTCCGAACTTCGGGACAAAGTCCGGGTCCGGGTCCGGACGGAACCCGAACGATCGCACGGACAACGAACCCCATTGAAATCAATGGGGACCCGAACTTTTAGGCACAAAAATGGCTGTAGGAAAGTCCTGGAAAGCCCCAGAGGGCTGCAAAAGGAAGTAAAATGGGGGTAAGGGTAGGGCAAGTGCCCTACAAAAAAATGGGGACAGGGAAATAACTTTAAATATTTTTAAAAAAATAAAAACATAAAAAATGCAAAAATGGAGATGAATGTGGTTCATCTTCAAACTGTGTCTGAAAAGTATTAATTAACGGTAGAAGCCATATAACTGTTCTAAAATCATCTTCAAACTAGGGCAAGTGCCCTACAAATGGGGATAGG
>BLSH010193653.1:2130361-2143559 GCA_018402905.1 Glandirana rugosa | reverse complement strand
TAGGCTGTTTTTTTACCAGGATGAAACTAGGATGTGACGACACGCTAAATGCTAGGATGTACCCCAGTTTCAGCCTGGCAAACAGACACTTGTCCCTAGGCTGAAACTAGGGCTGTTACGGTCCGTGAAACACGAGACCCCTAGAACTTCCCCTTGAGGTACGGTTTAAAATTTCTTTTTTGACCGTACCCCAGGGGGAGGTCCTCGTATGGTCCGGGAAACCAGACCATGCCTAAAATTCCCCTTCGGGTACGGTTTTTTGTCACAAAAATGGTCTGGGAATAGGCTCGTGCGTTGGGCCGTCCGGTCCTATTGGGGTGGGGGGCGCAGAGCCCCCCCTGCCCCAAAGCACCCATACTCCCCATGTTGAGGGCACGCGGCCTGGTATGGTCCGGGAGGGAGGGGGCCGCTCGCTCGTCCCCATCCCCTATCCTGGCCTGCCGGGTTGCGTGCTCGGATAAGGGTCTGGTAAAAACACTGTTTTTTGGCATGGGCTTCCCCTTAAAATCCGTACCAGACCAAAGGGCCTGGTATGCTCCTGGAGGGGGACCCCATGCCAGTTTTTTCTTTAAAATTTGGCATGGAGTTCCCCTTCAAGATCCCCAGAGCACAAAGTGCCTGGCATTGTCGGGATCAAAGTCGGATCCCTGTTCACAGACAAACGGTCCGACTTTGACCCCATGTAGGATCGTAAATCGCACAGCAGTGTAGGATCAAAGTAGGACCATTTTTTTGTCGGATAGTGTGAACCCAGCCTAAGGTGGTTTAAGGAAGATCTCAGCATGCAGTTTGGACTAGGGTTGCCACATCATCCCTTTAATCTAGGACACATATGAATTACACAGGTTGTTCTGAGGCTAATTTAATGCAGGTAAGGCACCAAGTGAATTTAATTACCACCTTAATCAGCCGCAGAACCTGAGTAATTCATATGTGTCCTGGATTAAAGGGATGATATGGCAACCCTAGTTTGGCCATGTTTATAAAAAAAAAAATGGCTCCTTTAGGAGGCCCATACGTGATTTTAGATCCATCCTCCCTGCACAGTATTGATTTTTATTGGCTAGCAGGCCTAAAATAAACAATAATACAATAAACAGGGTTGTTGCACATCACAGGGTCTTTGCTGCTCTAATTTATGGTCAGAAAGTCTACACTTTGCATTGGCTATAAGCACTGCACAATTTGTATTGTTTTCTCTGAAACTAACAAAAATGATTGAAACCAAATAAAATGGCTCCTTGCCCTCATTGTTGGTGAAGGATTTGCTGCAATGAAATGTAGTCAGTGTATACTAACCACTTCCAACTTTATTGTGAAGCTCTCGGTTTTTCAGGCTTGGATGCCATCGGCAAGATTTGATTGCCCTCACATGTTACTACTATGCGCTTAACCTCCCAGTCCCCTCTCTGGGGTGCAATCTTCATATAAAACCTCTTGTGTTGGGGTTCTTAACGTTTTACAATTACAGACCCCAATGGATTGTCCAGTATGCCTCATTATCATTATTACCTTATTGTCTTATTAGGTACCTGTATGACTTCAAAGGATGTCAATGACTTGGTTTTACTTCATACACAGATAATTTGGAACAGACAAACTTAAAGTGGAACTGCTAGATCACTTCAGATGGCCCCTTTTGCAGGTATAGCTATATAAAACATTACAAATAAGGGTATATACTGTTTAAAATCCAGTAATTCACTGTTTTACCCTGCTCTGCACAAGCTCAGTTGCTCTTCATTTTTAGGCACGGATGAATATGTAGAGGCCGATCTGCTAACAGCCTTAAAGTGGAATTAACCCCTCCTATCCTTAACAGCCAAGGAAGCTCCTTCTGTTTGATCTGCAACTGCTATGATGCTGCACATCAAATCAGTTATGACGCCAGCCATTTGATAATTTGGTTGAGGACACAGATGTGACAGTAACCCCAGCATTCCAGGAATGTAACTTTTTTAAACAGTTAAATTGATGGGGTTAATTCTGCTTTATGATTTACTGCTGCTCAGGGACTCTGGGCTTCAGCAAAATGGTAAACACCAGCAAGAAGAAACAGGAGCAATGCTGGCGGCAACTTAGAGCACAAACTAATTTTGGTAGCATAATTATTAATATGGAATGTATGTTCCTTGTTAAAGAACATTCTTTTTTATCAAGTTGTTATGGGTAAAGTTCAGTTTTAAAGGAAACCATGAGGATTTTATCATTATTATTTATATAACAACAGCAATCAGAAATACATAAGTTATCTACAAGTGAGACTTTTGCTGTTGCTTGTGAGCAATCAAAACATGGAATTGAGGTACAAGTACTAAAAAATGTCACACATTTTTCTACTTTAAAGAAGAACTTTAGTTAAAAAAACAAGCTTTTTAAAATCCCATGGCACACGAGGAGTTAAGTGCAATAAGATGTATACCACCTCCTGGAGCTCTCTCTTTTTTTTAACAATTTATTGCTTTGTTGCGTGCTGATAGCATGTCTATTGCTATTCTTCCCTCATTCCAACATCCCAGCTACTGGTATCCAACACAGCAGACATAGCATCATATTCAACTTCGCTGTCTGCCCCTTCTCTCCCCCTGCCCAATCACAGAACACTTTCCATTCTGTAAACCCATTCACAAAATCCAAAGCTTTCTGTCAAGGGAGAAGAGGTGTGGGCAGAGTGGCTATAGCGGCGCTCATTGAACCAGGAGGTGGCATACACCTTGTTGCTCTAAACTCTTTGTATGCCAACAGATTCTAAATGCTTATTTTTTTATTTTCTTTAATTCAAGGTTATATAATGCATAGAATCATATTTTTAATTATTTAGAGATACAGCACCATACCTCTATCATCTGACACCCATCCCTCTAGACAGGAACCCCAGCTCTAGAAGACAATAGCACCACACCACATCATGGTGGCCCCCTAGTGGATACTCCATAGGAAATGCATTCCAGAGAGGGGGCTCAGATCCCACAAAAGGGACCGGAGGGAGGAAGAGATCGCCTCATCAGGGCCAAAAAGATCTGCAAAGTTAAAGCAGCGTAAAAAAAATGCCTTATTCCACTTAAAATTAAAAAATGGTTGGGAAAAAAAAAACAGTAAAAAAAAAAAAACAATCACAATTGTATGATGTAACAAATGAAGTAAAGACAAAATGGAACATACTTTATGACTACAGCTGCTGAGCCTCAGATGATAATCCTCTTCTACATATTTCCTTTTAAAGTGTGTATTCCTGGATGCAGTTTTTGGATGTGAAACTCCCCTGTAATGTGACTCTGTGGTAATAAATCAGATATGACAGATGATGACACATAGCTCGCCTTGGGTTCTCCAAACAACATAACTTAGTTTCCTAAGACACACATACACAGAACACATCAAGCCACACAGCGATACTCTACATCTCCAAACATTCCCAATATAACGTGGTGCTGGAAGATGAGGCAGCTTCGTCCAACTGCAGCACAATGAAGTATTACAAATATTAAAAGGAAACCGATAATGGTATGGGGTCGGTTGTATTTTACTATGTTAATACATTTTTCATTAGATACCTAAGGATTTTCTAAAGACAAGCGGTCTTCGTTCAGACATGCTGTCTCTGACTGAAATCTCAGACAGAACCGTAAGTAGGAAGTCAATCCTCTGATTTGTGTAAACAATTCTGTTTGAGTTACTGAGCTCAGTAAACACCTGAAAGAAAGAGAGAGGAGATACAGGAACACTTGTGAAAAGAAGCCTAGAGCAGTGGTTCTCAACCTCAGTCCTCAAGTACCCCCAACAGGCCATGTTTAGGGAATTTCTCTTGTTCAAGATAACGGAAAACCTGCAAACATGGGCTGTTGGGGGTACTTGAGGACTGAGGTTGCGAACCACTGGCCTAGAGCAGTGGTCTCCAAACTGTGGCCCTTTGCTTACACTTATCCGGCCCTTGGGGAATTATTCCTGCAACCTACAGCACAAACGGGGCATAATTCCTGCCACTGACACCAAAAATTGCGCACTATTTCTCCCAATGACACTAAGCATCAACTGCTGGCTTTTAAATGGGAAGATTTTTATATATATATACATATATAATATGAAAAAAATATATATATAAACAAATATATATATATATATATATATATATATGTATTGGGATGCCTGCCTTTACTTACACATGAACTTTAATGGCATCCCAGTCTTAGTCCGTAGGGTTCAGTATTGAGTTGGCCCACCCTATCTTCATCTCTTCTACCAGGCCTACCTTCACCTCTTCTGGGAAGGCTGTACACAAGGCTTAGGAGTGTATCTATAAGAATGTTTGAACATTCGTCCAGAAGCACATTTGTGAGGTCAAACACTGATATTGGACGAGAAGGCCTGGCTCACAGTCTCGGCTCTCATTTATCCCAAAGGTGTTTATCGGCTTAAGGTCAGGACTCTGTGCAGGCCAGTTAAGTTTTGTGCTCTGGTGCGCAGTCATTTTAAAACAGGAAGGGGCCATCCTCAAACTGTTCCCACAAAGTTGAGAGCATGAAATTGTCCAAAATATCTTGGTATGCTGATGCCTTTAGAGTTCCCTTCACTGGAACTAAGGGGCCAAGCCCAACCCCTGAAAAACAACCCCACACCATAATCACCCCCTCCACCAAATTATTTGGACCAGCGCACAAAGCAAGGTCCATAAAGACATGGATGAGCAAGTTTGGGGTGGAGGAACTTGACTGACCTGCACAGAGTCCTGACCTCAACCCAATAAAATACCTTTGAGATGACTTAGAGAGGAGACTGCTAGCCAGGCCTTCTTGTCCAACATCAGTGCCCTCACAAATGGAAGAATCTATCAAACAGAATGGTCAAACATTCTTTTAGACAAACTCCTTAAACCTTGTGGACAGCCTTCCCAGAAGAGTTGAAGCTGTTATAGCTGCAAAGGGTGGGCCAACTCAATATTGAGCCCTACGGACTAAGACGGGAATGCAAATAAAGTTCATGTGCGAGTAAAGGCAGGTGTCCCAATAATTTTGGTAATATAGTGAATATAGTGTGTGTGTGTGTGTGTGTGTGTGTGTGTGTGTGTATATATATATATATATATATATAGTCCTGACTCTAATAACTTAATAATTTAAATATGTACAAAACCACCATATATGTCTTTCAAGTGAACATGAGCCACAAGCACCGACGGGGCAACCCAGAAGAAGAGAATCGGGGCTGCTCTGTGCAAAACCCTTTCACAGAACAGGTAAGTATAACATGTTTGTTATTTTTATTTTTAAAAAATCCAAACCTTTACAACCCCTTTAAGGTAAAAAAGTTATTTCTATCATCTCTATAGTGGTCTCCTTATACAGTGGGCCAACAAACTGATCCACTGTAAAAGGAAAGGGTTTTGTGCAACAACAAAAATGCCAAATTTCACATTCAAAGCAGTTGGACACAGAGCCAAATAATATATAAGGTGCATTTATTTTCCTAGAAATTATTGTAAAATTTAATAAAAAATAGCAGCACTAACTGTTGTGTCCATTGTACTAACAAAAAACAATACAAAGTGCATCTACTGCAATTGGATCTTGAAAGAAACAAATCAGAAGAATCACTGACTAATCATGATCCTCCTTAAAACGTCCTGGTAGGTGATCCGTGGAGCAATTTATCTATCCAGGCAATCAGTATTCACATACATTATGTCAACAGACTGAACACGTCTTCTTGTCCATATTCAAGAAAATAAAAAACGCATGGATCTCTTTGTTATCAAAGTTCACTGTCACACTAAAGAAAAGATGACTTCTGATTGACTACGATGAGATATTCCACTTCTTGCAAATTCAGAAATGTTCACTAAAATTCACTTATACAAGGATATCCCCACTTATCGGGAATTTTTATAAGCTTGGTGTATCTCTCACTGCTCTTGAGATAAGAAGATTGGCCTTGTCGGGATTACAAGGTTTAGGCTGGGTTCACACTATGTGCAGCCGCTGGGCACAGCAGGGGGTCCGGTGCGTCCCCGTTCACCGTTTCAGGTCCGAATTTGTGCCTGAATTTGGACCTGAAACTGAGCCAGAGAGGCAGAGGACTCTTCTGCTGTGTGCTCTGCGGCTGCCCCGGAGATGTGTGAACCAGCTCCCTTCAGAGCCGGTCACACTCTCCTGTCATGCAAATTGGATGCAGGGAAAGCCACATCCAATTTGCAATAGTGTGAACCCAGCCTTAGTCATTACCCCAACAATTAACAGTATCCTTGATGAAGTCACGTGATCGGTGATGATACGCGCAAGGAGGAGCCAGGTGACGTCACGGACAAGTACGAGGAATAGCAGAAAGTTTTGTTTGATACATGCCGGATCTGTTGTTACTACTTGGATGCAATCTTACAAGTGTTTTTGTATTATTTTTATTAATAAAGCGGATGGTATTTTACTTACTACCCTATGGCAGTCTGTCTGTGGTTTTGAGCTCTGGCCACAAAACCCTTTAAGCATTGCAGCATATGTAATAAATGGAACAGAAGGAGAGGACACAGTTGATATTTATACTAAAGGTGAATATTGATGACCATCCCTTGATGGCTCATAAATCTGACCACCTCTAAATTGGGGATCAAGCATTCCTAGACCTATTATATGGGTCTATGAAATCAGTACGGGTCCATCTTATATTCACTGTGTGGTGGAGAACTGGAAAGGAGATTTGATTTGCAGCACTGGGATTGGGTTCTTAATCACCAACAAGAACTCTGTATGCGGGTAACCGTTTGAGGTTAAGGATAACACAATTGGTGGAACGTGTTACTATTAAGAGATAACACTGAGTGGCAGTGGCGACCCGTCCATTAGGGGTGCACGGGCGCAGCCCCCCCATCCATGCATCCGGCCCCTAATCTACTTTCAGGGCGCTGGACACATGGATTCCAATGGGGGGGTGTTTTTTTTCAAGCATGTGATTGGGGCCAGAGCCTCCAACAGGTTTTAAAAAAGGGTGGGCTCAGGGAGCAGAGCACTGCGCCCAAAGCCCACCCAGTTGTGTGACAATAGCAAATGAATATTCACTATTTATCACATTATCCTCCCAGCCAATCAGGAAGCAGGTTGAGAGACCCATTTTCTGGTTGGCCGGAGGGAGAAGCAATCTTATTGGCCAAGGGGGAGGAGGAGGGAGGAGACGCACGGGCCAGAGGAGAAACACCGTCTGACCCACCAGCCGCCACTGTGACTAGGGATGGCTCACCCACAGTGGCTCAGGGCAGGAGGGGAGATCGGAGTAATCTCGGGCAGGTAAGGAGGCGTTCCTCATAGTCAGGTCCATCTCCTGGCGACAGGGGAGCGTTGGTTTGGCGATCCCCCTCAAATTATCGAGCCCCAGCCGCCACAACTGTGGACTGTTAATTGACAGAGCATTGGAATTTTTTTTTTTTAAATCAAAGAACAAGTTTATTGAGATGTCATCATCAAATACAATCCTCCAGTACAGGCAAAGTAACATACAAGTAATCCAAGTACACACATCAAGTCATAAGAGCAAACAATAGAACAAGTAGTATGGATTTACCCAGCTTCCACCAACCCTTATCACCGTCCCCCAACATTGGAGTAAAGCAGGTTTACTCTCTTGCTGATAAAAATAGCATTCTTTCCAATACATGACCGTTGGGCTTAGTGGATCTCTGCACATCATTTCCGCTCATTGACCCGCAGGTGGACCGCAATCGGCGTCCTCTGCACCATCTCAATGTTTGTAAGCAATTTTACTCATGGTTTTTACTCTGAGGTTTTATGAATAAATTGGACGTACTTCACCATGTGGCCCCATCCTTTCTCTCCATAATATGTATGCTGGGGGGTAAGTACCCAATAACTGCCTACTCCTGTTTGCGGTAACTACTAGGATTGCTGCGACATCTAAGGAGGCAGCCATCCGTGAACATCTCTGGCACATCTACAGAGCTTGTTTTGATTTCTGTGATGGTTGACTTTTATTATCTTCACTAGGTAGTTTGGAGCCAGGCCTGGGGTACCCAACCAGCTACCCCATAGTTTCTCGAATTTTAAAGGGCTGCCGCTATGTTGATATATACGTTTCTCAAATCTCAACATTACACCCATCTGTTCAAGCCACAGTTTAACTGTGGGAGGACTTGGGCGTACACCCATACGATGAAGCTTAAGGGGGGTTCGGTCAGTCCGTAGTAAAATATAAAGTTGGGACATTCTCTGGGAAACATTCAAGGAACATACTCGAACATACTCCAAAGCCTCCTCCCATTGTTCTCCTGGTAAGTCTCCCACGTTCACTATCCACTTATCACATGCTGAACTAGGGTATCTTTCCAAGTACGTTCACAATAGGGAAGCGTAACAGTTAGAAATGAAGCCTTTGGTAGTCTGCTGCATAAGAGCAAATATCAAAGTTGGCGAAAATGTAAGAACATCCATAGACCTCTGGGCTCTAATAGCGTGTTTCAACTGTAAATAGTAAAATAGCATGGTTTGTGGGAGTCCAAATCTAGACTGTAATTGAACAAACGACAACGATTCACCATTTTCAAAGATATGCTTCAGATGTGTCACTCTCACTGAATGCCACCTGGCAGCATGCTGTAATTTAAGAAGTTCAGGGTAAGTGTGATTGTCCCATATTAGGCTATAGCTGGTATATCCCTGTACCCCCCTGCAGCTGTTTAGCTTTCTCCCACACTTTTTGCAATAGTCTGTATTTTTGGAAGTGTCTATTAGGCTTGGAAAAGAGTTGCGCTTCCAACCCTTCTGCCAAGGAATGGGCTCCACTAAACTGCAACATAATGGCCAGCGTAGAGTTGCACTGTGTCTGCATCATTCCCCCTAACATTTGGTGGAGCTGAGGCCAGGTAATAGAGCCAAGGGTCTGGGAGTGCCAGTCCCCCTAAATCCTTGGGTTTTTGTAACTGTTCTAGTTTAATCCTGCCATCTTCCCTTTCCATAGCAGGGACCTAAAAATAGAGTTCACTACCCAAAATATCTTGAGTGGAACCACCACTGGGGAATTATGAAGATGGTATAGCAGCTGTAGCATTAGGATTGTTTAAATTAGGTTCACTTTGCCCGCCACAGAGAACCACAATTTACTCCAGATCGTAACCTTGTCTTTAAACTTCACCAGTAGTGGTTGTATATTTAGGTGGCAGAAATCCAGAGGATGTGGGGATATAACTACTCCCAAGAATTTGAATGTTGTAACTACAGGCACAGGACAATAGTTACCCAATTGGGGGTGTACCTCCTGGTCCAGGGACAAAAGGGCAGACATAGTCCAATTAATTGTGAGGCCAGAAAATTTGCCCAATTCTAGTATAATGGACATAGCTGCCTGCAGTGAAGCGTCAGTGTTCCCCAACAGCAGAAGCATGTCATCTGCATAGAGCAGAATTTTCCCCTGGATACTACCATATCTATACCCCACTATACTGTCGGGAGCTCTAATAAATGCTGCCAGTGGCTCTATTGCCAAGGCAAATAGAAGTGGGGAGGGGGACAGCCTTACCTGGTGCCTCTCCCCAAATGGAAGTTGGCAGACATCAAACCGACCTCTTGAATAGACACCTGTGGTTGGTGGTATAGCAAACGTACCCAGGAAATAAAAGTGTTAACAAACCCAAACGTCTCCAGGACAGCCCAGAGATACCCCACTCAACACTGTTGAATGCTTTATTAGCATCCAGTGACAGCAGAGCCCTATTGCCTCCATTATCCGCAGGAGTTTGGATGTTAACATATAGTCTACGGTTTACAGCCGTGGACTTATTAGGCATAAATCTCGCCTGATCATTGTGGACAAGATCAGCGATGACAGTGTTTGCTCTCCTAGCAAGGACCTTTGCTAAAATCTTTATATCTGATTGTAAAAGTGAGATAGGCCTATAAGAATTGGGTTCTGTAGCTGGTTTGTCTGGTTTGAGAAGCAATGCAATACTAGCTCATGACATTGATGGAGGCAGTTATTGTCTAAGTCTAGCTTCATTAAACACTTCCAGCAACCTAGGCAGTAGTAAATCAGAGTATTCCCAGTAAACCTTCATGGGTAGCCCATCATCTCCAGGAGCCTTGGATATAGGGAACAGACCGATCGCCTTCCGCATTTTACCCAACATAAGGGGTGCATCCAGAGAGTGCCTCTGGGGATCTGAAAGCTATGGTAGGGAAACCAACTGCAAATAGCCAGCCAGTTCTTCTGGGGTGTATGACACCTTAGAGGTGTATAGATCCGCACAGATGCAGACTAGCTCAGCCATAACACCATCAGGCGTATTAGAAACCGGCCATTTGGCAGCATCAGGGCCCCTATAGCGGGAATCGAAGGGCGGACATTAACAATTTTTGCCAGAAGTCGACCGGTCTGCTCCCCTTCCTCATAAAAGGTCACCCTGGAGAAAAAATGCCTTTCGGATTTCTGACTAATCACTTTATTTAGAGCATCCTGAGCAGACAACCAGAAAGCCCTTGAACCTTTGGTTGGATTTGCTATATACTCCTCCTCCAACTCTCGGGAATGTCTAGTCAGCTGTTCCTCATGTGCCTTAGTGTTGGTTTTGATACCATTTACAGCGGATATGAAAACTCCTCTGAGAAAGCACTTGAATGCGTCCCAGCGTACCAGGCAATCTCCATATCGTGCATTACCACGAAAAAAGGTATCAATTTGTGATTCAATGCCCCCATCAGAGGGAAGCAGTTTAAGCCAGAAGGCATTTAACTACCAGCCGGATCTCCAAAGATTAGTCTGTGGTTTCGTCCTAAGCCACAGTACGAGAGGGGAGTGATCAGAGACCCGTCTCTGTGCATACTCCACTTTACTCACATAGGGAAGAGCGGGTGTAGATCCTACACATAGGTCTATATGGGAGAGGGAAGAATGGGACTTAGAGAAACATGAATATTGGGATATAGAGGGCTGTTTCACACGCCATATATCAACCCAGCCCAATTCTGAGGAATCGGGATAGAGCCGTACCACGAGCAGATGCCATGGAAGCGGATGGAGAGAGTATTAGAATTTACTTAATTTGAAGCAGCAGTGCTTTGCTTTATATCACTGGACTTTATTTGGTGTGCAGCACTGAGAGTGTGATTTCACCTCCTAAGAGGACTTTTATTCACATTATTGGGAATAGAGTACATTACGTTGTGATTATTTTTATTCATACACTGTTGACTGTGAACTTAATTATCAATTGCACACAAGCATTTACACGTTTTTCAATGTTACAGCAGCACAAAACTTTGATATATTGTGCCAGAGAACTGCCGCCATCCTTAGGATTCAATAAAGAAGCACTAGGAGCAGTAATGTGAAGCTAAGTGCTTTTAAAGCTGAAATGTAGGTATGGGCTTTAGCAAAGTTTAGCAAAAGACCAAGGTAGGTATGTATGTGCCATACATGGGGGTCTCTGTGGAAGCTGGAAATCACTGTAGTAGACACCCGTGTAGTAGGTCCTGTGTACAACACAGTGTTCTCTGATTTGACGAAGTGCAGATACGGGGCAGTGATGTCATGAATGTTGAATGGCTGATAAATAAATGTGAGTTTTCGTCTGCACACAAGGTCTTGCAGCCCCCTTCAGGACCATGGGCATCCAAAGGTACTAAGAAACAACAAAAAAACAAGGGAAGGGCGCACTGACCTAGTGCAATTCCGTTAAAATATTTATTAGGTGTAAAATGACAAAAAATATATACTCACAAACATAAAAGGTTTAAAAGCCCACCAGAGCCACAAATAGAACAGAACTCCTCCAGGACTACTGGGATGCTCTACCTCTGCAAGGAGACCAGAACGTGTCCATAGCGGCCAGGCTAACGTGTTTCCAGGGCAAAGCCTCTTCTTCAGAGTCTTTGTTAGTTCATATTGAGCAACCCCCTACGTTCAGTAGGCAGCAGGGCAACCGCTTGGCACCAGACCTAGAAGCTAGTGCAGATCACTGCTACTACAGTCTAAAAATTGCCATACCTAAATTTCAGCTTTAAAGTGGTTGTAAACCCCATTCCTGAAATTTGACCTAAGCACATATATCTGTAGTGTTTTCTTATCTCTCTCCAAAGCCCTAAGTGTCGTTTCTCTCTAATGCTCCGTTCCTGTTATCACGGACAAGTTCTCCGACACATGAGATAACATGAGCTAAAACTTTGTGTGCGGGGGTGCTTAGAGAGAGATAAGTACGGAGCTTGTCTATTCAGACTGCAGCTCTGCATGTTCTTTCGTATCTCTGCCTATAAGGAGGGGGTGTGTCTCTTTCCTCCAATCAGCTCTCACACAGTGTAAGCACAGTTTCTCCACCCTTCCCTATGTACTGCTGGCAGATGAAGAAAGATTTTTAACATGATCTGCACTTTTGAAAGGTTATAGAAAGGGGAAGACAGCAGATATACAAGTAAAATTTATGTAGGAGGATTTGTTTCATCTGAGGCTGTTCACCTTACTGAGTTTACATACACTTTAAGGCCCCATAGACAGTTTGAATTTTGGCCGATTCCTCTTGAATTGGCCAGTTGAGTACAGTCCATGATATTCGTACTGAATTGTGGCGTTACAAGTGCACAAAATCAGCTACAAGCACTTTATTCCGTTTCTGCCCAGTGCCGCCGACCCTTTACCTGTGTCTTTCACCACTTAACCACTTGCCAACCGCAGGTTGACGGCGACAAGGTGGCTCGATATCGCAAACTCTCGCGCTCACTGTGTTCGATCGCCGCCGGCTACCCGCGATGCCCCCCAGCAGTGAAAGAACGGAGGTCCGTGTAAGTAAACACGGATCTCCGTTCTGTGAGAGGGGGAAGGGCTGTGATCACAGCCTTCCTCTATATGGAAGCTGTGATCACTCCCCTCCCCCTGCCAGTCAAACACTATCACAGTTAGAACACGCCCAGGGAACACAGTTAACCCTTAGAGCGCCCCCCCCCAGGTTAACCCCTTCACTGCCAATGGGATTTACACAGTAATCAGTGCATTTTTATAACACTGATCGCTGTATAAATGCCAATGGTCCCAAAAAAGTGTCAAAATGGTCCGACATGTCCTCCGCAATATCGCAGTACCGCTAAAAATCGCAGATCCCCACCATTACTAGTAAAAAATTTTAAAAAATAAAAAACCCAGAAACCCCCCCCCGCGAGATTCCCAATTGACACAAGGGACCCGCACAAGATTGACACTATCACAAACTGACCGTCCC
>BLSH010193653.1:2119591-2130351 GCA_018402905.1 Glandirana rugosa | reverse complement strand
AGAGTCAAGAAGTAGTTAAATCTGGTTATACATAAGACGATGTATAAAAACCATTTATAACTAACCAATCGCGTTTTCAATATCGCAGATATTTGATACACTATCTAAATCCCTGAAAAATAACAAAAATGATCATTACCGCGCTAGACGTTAAAAATCGCCCTGAACGCTGTAACGCCGTCTGATTAGACTGTGATTCACTGTGAAAAACCCCTGGTCACTGTGGTCATGTGATGCGACCGTCCCTTCCCCAAATGTAGTCCCCACTAGTTTCCCAATTCAAACGAGGATCCCTCACATTCTCTCTGTAGACAAAAGGACTAAGAGAGAGATCTTGTGTTCCTGCTAATCAGGAAAACAGATGTCTCTCTTACACTCCCTAGGAGCAAACTTAACCCTTTGATCACCCCTGATGTAAACCCCTTCCCTGCCAGCGTAGTGTACTGGTGTCACTGGTCCCCAAAAAGTGTCACTTAGTGTCAGATTAGTCTGCCGCAATGTCGCAAGTCCCGCTAAAAATTGCAGATCGCGCCATTACTAGTAAAAACAATAAAAAGTCCCTAAATCTATCACATAGTTTATAGACGCTATAACTTTTGCGCTAACCAATCAATATTTACCAAAAATATGTAGCAGAATACATATTGGTCTAAATTGATGAAGAACTGAGATTTTTTGACATTTTTTTATTGGATATGTTTTATAGTAGAAATTGAAAAATATTGTTTTTTCTTTTCAAAATTGTCTTTTTTTGTTTATAGCACAAAAAATAAAAACCGGAGAGGTAATCAAATACCACCAAAAGAAAGCTCTATTTGTTGGAAAAAAGGACATCAATTTTATTTGGGTTCAGCGTCGCACACCTGCGCAATTGTCAGTTAAAATAACGCAGTGCTGTATTGCAAAAAATGGCCTGGTCATTAAAGGGGTTAAACCTTCTGGGGCTGAAGTGGTTAAGCTTGGGGTGACAAGGGCACTGACTTCCCTGATCACTTTGATTCGCTGTCACAGTGGTCATTTGCCAGGGAGCCTGTCCCACCTGCTCCCGATCATAACCAAAGACCGTGGGCTGTCTATGACAGCTCCATCACCATGGGAGTGTGCTCTCATCACAGACACCTTGGCTGCCATGGATGTACAGTATATGTGCAGTGTGTGGGAATTAAAGTAAGCACCACCTGACTCAACAAAAGATCGAAAACTGATTGAGCCGGGTGGAACATTGGCTGAACACTGCATCCCTCCAGATCTCAGGAAGCCATCAGCATCCCAATGCATTCTGAGATTTGTTATCTATGTGAACCTATTCCCATTGTGATATGGGGATGACACACTCACATCCGATGCTGCAATGATACATGAAGCTGGAATTACATTACAGTGATCAGACATTTCATAATGACAGTGATGTCACTTTACCTACAACTTATTATTGTTGTCTGTGCTGCACACTGGCTGCCATGTGTGTCTGGTAGGCGGTGGAGCCATCATTGTGTTTATCAGGCATCCACCTTAAATTTACTTATTATCAGATGTAACTATGGAAATGGGATTTGCAGGCTCACGAGCTTTGTCTATCGTTACAATTACAATGTGATTGGATAATCTCCTCTGCTATAGGCTTAATGTACACAGGACTTTAAAAAAATGTCCAAAAAACGTTAGTAGCTTATCAGTTATTTTTTCAGCTTTTACCAGCGTTATATTACCGGCGTTTTTGCAAGTTTTTTTCCGCATTTTTAAATGGCCAGCGGTTTTTTTCTTTGTTCTTTTTTCCAATTGATCTAAAATGTCCAAAAACGTTGGGGATCAACATTTTTGAGCGTTTTGGGGCGTTTTTGAGTGTTTGAACGTTTTTACAGCTAAAAATGGTCTCTCAGAACCCTCTGGTTTAGGGTTTTTTTTACAGCTCAAAAACGTCACTGCTAAAAACAGTTGATAACAGCCTATGTGTGCATGGACACATAGGATAACATGAACACATAGGATAACATGAACACATAGGATAACATGGACACATAGGATAACATGAACACATAGGATAACATGAACACATAGGATAACATGAGCACATAGGATAACATGGACACATAGGATAACATGAGCACATAGGATAACATGAGCACATAGGATAACATGAGCACATAGGATAACATGAACACATAGGATAACATGAACACATAGGAGAACATGAACACATAGGATAACATGAACACATAGGATAACATGGACACATAGGATAACATGAACACATAGGATAACATGAACACATAGGATAACATGGACACATAGGATAACATGACCACATAGGATAACATGACCACATAGGATAACATGGACACATAGGATAACATGAACACCTAGGATAACATGAACACATAGAATAACTTGGACACATAGGATAACATGGACACATAGGATAACATGAACACATAGGATAACATAGACACATAGGATAACATGAACACATAGGATAACATGACCACATAGGATAACATGAACACATAGGATAACATGAACACCTAGGATAACATGAACACCTAGGATAACATGAACACCTAGGATAACATGGACACATAGGATAACATGAACACATAGGATAACATGGACACATAGGATAACATGAACACATAGGATAACATGAACACATAGGATAACATGAACACATAGGATAACATGATGGAGGGTTTATTGACTGTAGGAAAAAATATCTGCAGCTAAAAACAGCTGCTGTAAAACAGTCAAAAACGTCCTGTGTGCATGAGGCCGCAACAGCCCACCCGAATGGATATGTCTGTGGCCAGCTTTGCCCCCCTTCACACTTATTCAGGTGATTTAGAGATTTTTTTTTGTACATTTGTATGCGCAACTTGTAGTACGGGAGCAGAATCACACTTTTTTTGTCCCTATGGACTTTTAAATGGGAGCACCAGAAAAATGCACATGAACATGCATTTTTCAAACATTTTCTGGCCATTAACGTTCAAGCTGCACACAACAGGGGACAAGCAGCACAACACTTCACTATTGAGAATAATAGGATTCTACATCTTCAGCATTTTCATGCTTCGGAAATCTTCCAATAAGCGCTCAGGTGTGAAAGGGGGCCATTCTATAGCAAATATAGATAGTCATCCTAACCATTGTCCATCATGCATAGTGCAAGATCAATCTCTGCAGAGAATCAGAGCAAGCATGGATAAAGTGAAGGCTGTTTTCCCGTTATGTGTAGCCACACACACAGTACCAGAATAAAAAAATAATAGCTATAAATACAATCATATAGGAAATTAAACTGATGTATTCCTGATGTGGCGATACAATGCAGCATTTAGCATATCCCGCGCATTCCTTTACATCACCCCTCCACCCAGCGGTGGCACTTACTGTTGGAGACTGCCCTTAATGTGCGTCCCCATTGGCTGCTAAGGCTCTCCTCCACAGTGATTGTCAGGAACAGCCTGCCAGCCATCAGGCCTATGCGTGTGCATAAGCATGCACATCTTTTCATCAAAGCCTAACTGTGCTTGCATCATTGCACACATGGCTGAGCATGCACATGTGCAGACCTGTGCTCACATGCGTAGACATGTGCGCACACTCAGTGCCACCAAGCAGACTATTTAAACCTGGACTCTGCACAAGCCCCTTGCTGAATGGTCTTCAGTCTTGCCTCTGTGTTCCTGATTCTGAGTATGATCCGGCTTCCACCTGACCTGCTTTTGATTACCCTTGTCAGCTTATATTTGCTGTCTATCTCCGGTACTGACCTCGGCCTGGGTTACTGACCACACTTCTACCCATTACATTCATTGCCAACCTTTGCCTGTGTCTGATCCCGCCTACGACTTGGTGCTTCCCACTCGGCTGTTACTAGACCTTGTTTCAGACCTGACTTCACTTTTAAATGAATGTGGAATATCCACGATATACTACCATCTGTACCCCTGCTCATCTGAAACCAGTGCTCTCAAGTTTCAGCCCACAGGATCGGCACCCTGGCATGTATCTTTCTACAGATCTCAACATTCAGGTGTGCTCAAAAGGGAGCTGCGCTAGTGGCCACCCTTGTCATCTCAGGCTCCACATACATGTATGTGACAGTGATGGTTCAATGAGAATATGTGGGAGGTGGGAGGGGGTATGCCGGCCTCTGACACTATAAAAAAGTATCAAAATTGGCAAGGTACTGAAGTCTGGGAAATGGGCTGCCATGGGCCTGCACTGTACGCGGCAGCATGTTCAGCTTCTTTATGCCACTGATGGGTTTACTTTAAGGTCCACCATTACCAAAAACCTGCCTATGAAGATAAGGGGCATCTGTAGATAAATGTGCAGCTCTGACTAAAGTTGAATAATGCCCTTACTACAGGTGTAGGCCATTTACACATACCTCCCAACTTTTGAAGTTGAGAATGAGTGACACTTCACATGGACAGGGACCTGTGGTGGGGAAAAGTGGGTATAGTTAAATTATGATGGCCAGGAGGGGACAATCTTGCACCCCCCAAGTGCTCCCAGGATACCGATTGGTGTGGCATTTGAGCTGTGTGACGGGGGCATTGCAATCTCATCTGTAGATTTACAGAGCGCATACTGACCCTCCGTGATAGGGGGGTCGGCGTTATTTGGTAAGAGGCAGCGGGTGTTGGTGTCTGGTGGCGGTTCACTGTAATCAAGTGTGATTCACCTATGTGTTTGTTCCATAACACGGACTGATGAACTGAGTATTTATTCACCCATTCACCCTATGGCCTGTCTCTTTCTTATGAATTTTATATGGTAATTTTTATGCTTATCGTGGACTGTTTCTCTTCTTATGAATTAACTTGGCAATTTTTATTCATAATGTATGACTAATATTCTGAAGTCCTGCTATTTCCTATTCCATTATTGTTATTTGTGTACCTGAGCAAATTTTGGTAGCTGCTTCTCTGCCTGATGTTTATAGCTTTAACCACATCAGCCCCGGAAGGATTTCCCATGTTAGGACCAGAGCACTTTTTGCGATTCGGCACTGCATCCCTTTAACTGACAATTGCGCGGTCGTGCAATGTTGTACCCAAACAAAATTTGCGTCCTTTTTTACCACAAATAGAGCTTTCTTTTGGTGGTATTTGATCACCTCTACGTCATTTCTGATCACCGCTATAAACAAAAAAAAGCGACAATTTTGCAACAAAAAAAAAAAAAACTATATTTCCTACTTTTTGCTAAAATACAAATCCAAAAAAAGAAATATAAAAATCAAATGTATTCATATTTTTGTTAAAAATCGCAATCGGCGTTTATTGATTGGTTTGTGCAAAAGTTGCCGCATTTACAAACCGTGAGAATTAATTTCTGGCGTTTTTACATTTTTTTTTTTATCGGGACTGTGATATTGCAGCGGACATGTCGGACATTTTTGACACTTTTTTGGGACCAATGACAATTATACAGTGATCAGAAATTTAAATATCCACTAATTACTATATAAATGCCATTGGCAGTGAAGGGGTTAACCTGCAGGGGCAGTGAAGGGGTTAACTGTGTTCCTTGGGCGTGTTCTAACTGTGAGGGGGCTGGGCTACCATGGGCATAAGAGATCTAACCGATCCCAGTGACAGGGATCAGATGATCTTTTAAATGCCCACTGACAGAGCGGGGAACCACCGTGTTTACATGGGCGGTTCCCCGTTCTTTCCCTCTGCCAGGTCATCGTGGCTCGCCAGTGGACATCGGGTCCATCAGAGCCGCGGGCACACTCCTGCAGAGTGCGGCGGGCACGAGAGCATGCCACCAGCTGCGCACGCGTGAGCTGCCATTTATAGACGGCGACTTTGCGTAATAGAGTCACACTGCAGCAGTAAATGTATGCGAGGCGAGCTGGTATGGAACCGGTTAAGCATGGATATCGCTGTGTGTTTTTAATATCCTGGGAGTATTCCAGTCAGGCTTCAGGAGGTAGGTAAAGAGCTTACACCTACAGTAAGGGTATAATGCAACTTTGGTCAGAGCTGCATAGTTTGTTTTTATCTACAGACGCCCCTTATCTGCATAGGCAGTTTTTTTTAGTAAAGGTGAACCAACCCTTTAATGCTGAGCTGAGTTATTTCCTCTGGAGACAGAGCCATCCTGGCAGAATCCAGGCATTGTATCCAGGCACAGCTTCCCTGACTAAAGTGCCTTTATTAAAGATCAGTCATGCGGTCCTGTGAGGTGAATTCCCTGCAGCATTCTGGAAAGCTGATCCGTCTCCTCAGACATCCACAGAGCCCGACATGCAGAAGGTAATGATTAATGCAGATTAATGCACACAAAGCCTCGTAGAAGAATGGCATTAAAGGAGTTTTCTATTCCGGTCAAACACATCATTTTATAACCGACCCTGGGGGCAAAGCTTTCCCGGGCATTGGTTCTAATTTATATTCCAGCTATCGCCCATGGATACCCCTCCAATCAAAGCACCAGAGCTGTCTGCATCCTCTGACCTGCCCTGAATGTGCAGCCAGGAGCGCGTTCCCTGATCCCAGCGCTGCCCGCCATAACCCCGCCCACATTTAGAGCTCATGCATGCAAGGGTTGTGTTTATGCTTTGCTTGCAATGGATCTCAATAGGACTGGCTGCGTCCAAAGAAATACGACGCAAACAAGATGAAACGCTGCCTCTACACTACTCCATAAAAGTGAATGGGAATCTGCAGACATGCACTTTAGGCCTCATGTACACTGCTGCTGGTAAACGGACATTTAGGAGCAGTTGAGCATTTTTTCCAGCTGTCCCTGAACTCTCCTCTATGTTATCTTATCAGTCCATGTACACAGGGTTTCTACCTGACGAAATGGGTTCCCCGCTAACATTGTGCCCTAGACAATGCATCCTGGCATTGCTTCCAGACCAGGAAGAAAACAGACACCATCACATCTTCCTGTAGGAAACTCCACATGTAGCCAGATTCCTGATAGCTAAAAAATGGCTCAGATCTGAAACCCATACCCTTAGTGAATGGATAGCTATGGTTAATCAATCCTTACCCCATAAACAGGTGCTATATACACACAGAAACTGCCCGTCCAAATATCACAAAGTATGGGACAGGCGGCTGGACTCGCCAGCCACCCCTAACGTGGCAGAACTAGAACGGGAATAAGACACAGGCGGCCCTGGTCACAAATCTGATAGCCAAATCTGTGTTTAAAACATTGCCAAGATTACCAGTTATGGTTTTGCTACTTGTCTCTGTGTATTAACATATAGCCTCTCTGTCTCTTTTTTTTTTGTATGGTGCGGCTTTGTAAAGTTGCGGGAGCGTGTGTGTTGCTCTCTGTTTTGAATGTATTTGTGATTCTTTACAATAAAGAGATACTGTATTGGAACATGTACACAGGGTCGTTTCTAGGTAGTTGAGTTTAGAAGCATTTCTTGGAAAGCAAAAAAATGCTCTCAGGACGAATGTCCAGAGGCATTTGAAACGCCAAATGCCTGCAACAACTTGTAAACGTGCCTAAACGCAGTAACAGCGTTACGTTTATAGGCGTCTTTCGTTTAAAAAAAAAAAAGCTTCTAGATCTAAAGGCAGCTAAACGGACGTTTTAAACGTTGGTTTCTATCTGTCCAGTTAAAATCATTCAGGGGAAGTTAAACAACGTCCCATGTATATTTATGGCACGTACACACGATCCGAAAATCAGACAAAAAATATTGCTTACAATGCGATGGTATGATAATTGGATCGTTAGTACACAGCTTACGAGAGCCGATCATGATAGTTCATCCGATATTATTAGATCGGACATGCATGTAAATTTTGATCGTATGATAACACATTGTACGATTTTCGTTTAATCAGCACAGTTGTCGTCTGAAAATACAATACAAATACACTGCAACACATGACATCACTTTAGATTTTTATTCTGTTGTACGAGATTGTTTGTGACTTTAGTAAACTCTTCCGATTCGATCTGAGATTAGCATGCAAAAAAAAAACCGGACGAGCTGTCGTCCGATTTTCGGATCGTGTGTACGGGGCTTAAGCCTAAAGGATTTTAAAAGACAAAACATTTTTATTATTTTTGCATGGAGTAGGGAATGAGTTGACTTCTTGTCGTGAACTTCTTCAATGTCGGCAGAGTCATCATCACGCCTCTGAAAAGTAATCCAGGGGATTACTTTTCCCCTCCTGATTGCCTACATTTTTTCCGATCCTAAGGAGGATTTTATATTGTGATACCACGCCGCAACCTCGTGCCAAGAGGCTGGCACAAGGCACAGTCTCTACATGGCACAGCCTCAATGACTTCAATGGGCCCGTTTGACAAGTGTCACTACTTGCTGAAGGTAACAAGCCAAATTAAACTTGCTGCACCCTGAAGTGAGGCATCATGGCCATTGTAATCAAAATGGACGGTAATATTTTGTAGGTGGGTGGTCAGGAGGTGGTAAAAACGCAGATCAACCACCTGTTTTACTGAAGATAGAAACTATCGCGCTAATGGCTATGTTAAAGCAGCAAACACAGTATTCGAACAAATGCAACAGAGGAAATATATAAAAAGTGTTGCGCTAAAAAATAAAAGTTAATTATACTCGTATAACGAGATCACTTAACTATTTCAAACTGACAGTGCATAAATTAAACCTGTGAAGGTCAATCATAAATTCACAATGTCCATATAAAACCAGTGATGGTTAGTGACTGTATTTAAATACAGATAATAAGAAAAGAAATATGTCCAAAAAAGTCCAAAACATAACAATAAAGGTGAGCACAAAGGCAAGTTAGGACCAGAGCACTTTTTGTGATTCAGCACTGCGCCACTTTAACTGACAATTGCGCGGTCGTGCGATGTTGTAGCCAAACAAAATTTGCGTACTTTTTTCCCCACAAATAGACCATTCTTTTGGTGGTATTTGATCACCTCTGCGTTATTTCTGATCACCGCTATAAACAAAAAAAGAGCGACAATTTTGCAAAAAAAAAAAAAAATATTTCTTACTTTTTGCTAAAATACAAATCCAAAAAAAACTAAAAATAAAAAAACAAATCTATTCATCAGTTTTGGCCAATTTATATTCTTCCTAATATTTTTGGTAAAAAAAAATTGCAATCAGCGTTTATTGATTGGCTTCCGCAAAAGTTGCCGCATTTACAAACCATGAGAATTAATTTCTGGCTTTTTACAATTTTTTCTTTTTTTTTTACTGATAATGGCAGCGATCTGCAATTATCGGGACTGTGATATTGAGGCGAACATGTTGGACATTTTGACACTTTTTTGGACCAATGACATTTATACAGCTATCAGGAATTTAAATATCCACTGATTACTGTATAAATGTCATTGGCAGTGAAGGGGTTAACCTGGGGGAGCTCTAAGGGTTAACTGTGTTCCCTAGGCGTGTTCTAACTGTAAGGGGGCTGAGCTGTCAGGGGCAGCAGAGATCTAACTGATCCCGGGTACAGGGATCAGTAGATTTCTGACATGCTGCCTGTCAGAACGGGGAACCGCTGTGTTTACATTGGCGGATCCCTGTTCTGGCTCTGTCACAGCTCATCTCGAGTCGCCGGCGGACATTGAGTCTGCCCGATCCGTTGCCTCGCCCAGGGAGCGTGCGGCGAGCCCGCTTGCCCCCTAGCAGCCGTGCACTAGAGTGACGACTTAAAGTCGTACGGCGGTCGGCAAGTGGTTAAAGTGCACTTCAACAATGCTGTCTACATGAGCCCTTACACTGCCAAAAAGAAGAAGACTACATTGCAGAGAGTCATATGACAAGATTCTACGGTCCCTTCCAAACAAAACTCAAATTAAAGGTACGTTGAGTGAACATTTTGACTTCAGCAAGGGAGAAAATATATCTTGGATAGCATGACAGCCCCAAAAAGTATTGAGTTTACAGGCTCATCATCATTTATAAATGGTGTACTCACACTTCTAACACCGTACATGGGATGCCATATATTGCTATGCACAGCATGTAGCTGTTGTCCTAGTAGGATACTATTTATTGAACAAAGAACGCGTTGTGAACACGTGATCCCACTCAGTTTCTCAGTACACCATTGTGGATTAGGCCTTGAAGGGAAGCCATAATGGTTTTAGGTCAATTTTATTTCATTTCAGTATGTTTTTAGATGAATAGTTTATACTGTATGTTTTATGTTGTTTTATTTTACTATTTAAAAAAAATTGTTTTACATATAACCAAGATGCGAAAGTAATATTGGGTGCAAAACGCTGATAGGGACCCGTACTATGCTCCATAGACAACACAAACCCAAACGAGAAGAAAGTCTGCACTCTAAAGAAGATTCAAACACTTGTACCTTTATTAATCCGAACAACATAAACAGAAAGTCCCGCCTGAGACGTCCTGCACTGACACGTTTCACCCAGAAGGTTGGTTTAATCAGAGAAGTGTGTTAAGCCCCATACACACTAGTAGTTTTCTTTTTTTCGTCCAACTCAGCAGGGCTGGACGAAAAAAAATTGACAGCTCAGAACGAGCCGCTATACTAACTATCCGACGTTAGTACAGCGATCACCCCTGCTATTCTAATGTGTTCTGACAAGGGGTCACACCCCCATTGCCCACCCCCCCACCAGAACACTCCGGTCAACGGACCTTTTTCAGTCATGCCCCTTCAATGAAGTCACATGGAGAACAGGTGCTGGTGCTTAGTGGGGAGAGATGGGGGGGGGTGGGTCTTGGTGCTTAATGAGGGGAGATTGGGGGTCCTGGCGCTTAGTGAGGGGAAATGGGGTGACTTTTTCCA
>BLSH010193653.1:2093848-2114596 GCA_018402905.1 Glandirana rugosa | reverse complement strand
TTCTATACTCCTTGCGGTCAGCAAACCTTTTTACAAATACAGTTGTCGATTTTTATAATTTCGATGATATTTCACCTTGAAATGGGTATTGTTGAACTATTTTTTCTTTCAAGAAATCGTTCCTTGTATGTAAGGTATAATTATTAATACGGTGGTTTTACTCACACACGACATTTAACGGAGGTCGTAACGAGGACTAAGAAAAACGACCTCCGACGGTAAAACGACTTCGGGTCACGGGGACTTGTCGTCTTTTAGTATTTCACCGTGATGTCAACACAAGTTTTAATAAGTTGGGGGTGACTTTAACTAACAAAACCAGCCAAACTGGTGCCTCTTTGATTTAATTGTAAGCAAGATGACTGAATGATCATAATCAATGTCAAACCGACCAAAACAATCAATTTCAGTGGGGGTTGAATAATTTTGAACACAACTGTAGTGCCACTTTATGATTTTCTGCTGTTCAGGGGCACTGGGCTTCAGCAAAATGGCAGCCTCCAGCAAAAAGAATCAGGAGCAATGCTGGAGGCAATTTACAGCACACACTCATTTTGGTGGCATAATTATTAATATGGAATGTATGTTCCTTGCTAAAGAACTTTCTTTTTTATCAAGTTGTTATGGGTAAAGTTCCACTTTATAGTAGCTTTAATATTTTTAGCTGTTGACATAAACATTTTTCCAAACGACTGGCGTTCCTCATATCTTGTGCCAACTG
This sequence comes from Glandirana rugosa, assembly GCA_018402905.1. NCBI lineage: Eukaryota > Metazoa > Chordata > Amphibia > Anura > Ranidae > Glandirana > Glandirana rugosa. Next base: position 2,113,875 of record BLSH010193653.1, on the reverse strand, counting down.
TAATAAAACTCAGTCCAAACTTGTGTGATTATCTCACAAGTGAAGCTTCTGTTAAATGTAAAAACCGCAAGAGTTCAAATTGTCTTTACACCACATGGAAACCAAGTTGCAGGTCTCTCTAATGGTATTGCCAACTGCTGTTTCTTGCAGAAGATTCACAAATGTGAGTTCATGTTGCTTGTTTTCCCAATATGGCACTTTGTATCACAGTCACACTTTATCTCCATGCCGAGGTGTTTTAAGATGATTTAAGCTAAACCGCTGTTATACCGATCCAACTCTCCTCCCCAGGAAGCCTAGAGAGTGCTTTATACTGTGTGTTAGAAATGTGTTTGGTATTTCTGAGTCGGTCTCCATTCATTCTTTGGTTCCAATTCATGGTGCACTCCTGGGTGGAGGTCTGTTTCCTGTGCACCAGAAGAGGAGTCTGGAGGTGGTTCGCAGTTTAGAGGTCCATCCGCCGGTGAGATAGTAACAATATGATAATAATAATAAATGTGCAGAACCATGGCAGTTGCAGATCAAACAGAAGCAGCTTCCTAGGCTGTAAAGGTTAGGAGGGTTTAATTCCACTTAAGACCTGGTTCACACCAATGCGTTTTTGGCACTTTTTGCAAATAATGCACTACAGTTCATTTAACTTGGTTTCCCAAGGGACACGTTCACATCTATGCTTTTTTCAGCCGCTGCATTTTTGGAAAAGGTCAGGGACTTTTAAACGCAAGACGATGCTTTTTTTGCTTTTTCAGTTCCATAGACTTCAATGGAGAAGCTGCAGAAAAGCATGTAGTGTGTTTTTTCAGCAATTTTGCAGCATTTTTAGTGCAATTTGCTGTTTTTAACCTGCCCAACAACAATATGGGCAAAAAAAAGCATAAAAACACAAAGCGCAAATCGTGGAAAAATTGCTGTAAAGTTCAAATTCCAAATCACATTTGGAAAATATCAACATCATGAATGTTCATGTTTTATAATTAAGTTTAAAGGAATACATGGACACTTTGGGTTTTTATTTTAATGTTTTTATTGATTAAATATTGTTTTTCGCATAAGATGTAATTTTCAGTTCACAATGTTTGCAAAGTACTGTGTGGCAGACCATTTTTTGCGATACGGCACTGCGTTACTTTAACTGACAATTGCGCGGTCGTGCGATGCTGTACCCAAATAAAATTGGTTTGTCCTTTTTTTCTCCACAAACAGAGTTTTCTTTTCGTGGTATTTGATCACCTCTGCGGTTTTTATTTTTTGCGCTATAAGACTCCATGCACACTGGACGCTCTCTGGGCGTCGGATTATGTGGCAGGAGGAGCTGCTTAGAAAATGTGCTTTTAGCAACGTTTATGCACGTTTATCGGCGTCTGAGTTTTTGAGCTTTTTTTTTTAATTCATTAGCTTCCATTGACTACAAAAATTCACCAATAGTGGCGTTTATGAGCGTTTATCAGCGTCCAGCGTCTTTTGTGATCAGAAGAATGACTCCTGAACGCCAATTCAGGGCGTTCAGATAACAGCCTATAAACGCCACCGCTGTTAAACGACAATAAACGTCCATGTGTGCATGGACACATAGGATAACATAAAGGGGTGTTTATGGGCTGTTAAAAAAACGCCCAAATGACCATAAACGGTTGTTTATCAGCTTCAGTGTACATGGAGCCTAAACCAACAACAGATCAACAAATTTGAAAAAAAAACTATATTTTTTACTTTCTGCTATAAAACATGAAAAAAAATCGAATTTCTTCATCAATTTAGGCTAATATGTGTTCTGCTACATATTTATGGTTAAAAAAAAATCCCAATAAGCGTATATCGATTGGTTTGCACAAAAGTTATAGCGTCTACAAACTATTTATATTTATGGAATTTTTTTTTAATGTTTTTACTAGTAATGAGCAGTGGGACTGTGACATTGCGGCAGACAAATCTGATACTAAGTGACACTTTTTGGGGACCAGTAACACCAATACAATGATCAGTGCTAAAAAATGCACTGTCACTGAAGTAATGACACTGGCAGGGAAGGAGTTAACATCAGGAGCAATCAAAGAGTTAAATGTGCTCTTAGGGGGTGCTTTCTAACTGTGCAGGAGATGTGCTTTGACTGGGGGAAAACAGAGATCTGTGTTCCTGCTTAGCAGAGCACAAGATCTTCCCCTCTCACAGAACGGCAGTCTGCCTTGTTTACACAGGCAGGCGGCCATTCTGCCTCTCCTGAAAACAATCGCGAGGTGCCGGTGAACATTGGGTCACAACGGGAGCAGGTCGCTGGCGGCATGTGTGCGTGCCCCAGACCCAGTGCACAAAATCACATACAGGTACATTATTTCGTGCAGGAGGGTTGCCCTGCCGCAGCATTTCTGCGTGGGGCGGTCCAGAAGGGGTTGAGGTAAAAAATGTTTAGGCTTTAGAACCACAATAAGTTTGTTTTACATATTATTGTTGGGTATATGTCTCTTTTTTTTTTAGTTGGCATTAGTATACTCTCCCCTATAGTGATTGTGCTGAGGTTTCTTTGATTCATTCGCTGTCATATTATTATTATTATTATTATACAGGATTTATATATAGCGCCAACAGTTTGCACAGCGCTTTACAATATTAGGGCAAACAGTACAATTACAATACAATTCAATACAGGAGGAATAAGAGGGCCCTGCTCGTTAGAGCTTATAATCTAGGAGGGAGGGTCAAGTGATATGAAAGAGTAATAACTGTGGGGGATGAGCTGATGGAGAAAATAAAAAGTGTAGTTAGGTGGAGGCAGGATAGGCTTCTCTGAAGAGAAAAGTTTTCAGGGATCGCCTAAAAGTGGATAGATTTGCAGACAGTCTGACAGATTGGGGTAGGGAATTCCAGAGAATGGGAGAGGCTCGGGAGAAGTCCTGGAGGCGAATATGGGAGGAGGTGATGAGGGAACTAGAGAGCAGGAGGTCTTGGGAGGAACGAAGAGGATGATTAGGTTGGTATTTTGAGACAATATATATAAATGTTACCAACAGTAGTAACTAGTAGATTTAAAAAGCCCCATGGATGACTGGTAAAACATCTTCAACATTACACAACAAATCAAGTTGAATGTGACTCACTACTACTATGGTTACCATAAAATGCATAACCAGAAACCTTGACAGTCAATCCAACAGAAAAAGTTATAGGCAAAATCAGAGTTACCCACTGGTTCCTTATTTTTCTTGGGGGAGAATCATCAACCTCTCCTTAGTTGTTAGTTCTAATCCTGCCCACCTCAGGTTTTCCTGCCCTTGCTTCCATTTATATGAATGTGTTCTGTTCTCCGGGGGACAAAGTACTGCTGTCTCATCTTCCTACATGCTGTCTAAGGCTTGTTGTAAAGTTGGACAGGGCAGCCCTTATTCCTCCACAGCCAACCAACAACGCAGATAACAAGGAGATGGCTGATATGACAGGCGGTGCTTTTTATCTCCAAGCACTTGCTTGGAATATTTCAGCTGGCAAGCCCCCTTCCCCTTGCATTCCCCATGAGATGCTTGTATTGGGCAAGTGCTTAGAGACAGATAAAAGTGCAAAGCAGACTTCTTGCCAGCTGAGTTGTCGGATGGGTGTGGGTGGTTGCCGTGCCCTGCCCTGCCCTCACAGCTAGCCTTAGACAACACATAGGAAGATGGGACAAAGTACTAAATTGACTTTATCCTCTGAGAAACAGAACAGATAAAGTGGAAATCCAGGCTATAACTATTTAATCTTAAATCTGCTCCCACCACCCTTCTAACTCCTATTCGAACTACCCTGCAGAAGGAAGATGCTTATGCCTACCTATTCACAGTGCACTCCAGTCCGGTCACCACATCTCCCCTGCCGCTGGCTTCAGGGGAAAGAAGAGAGAGCAGACAATGGATGGAATGTCTGCATGGTGACAGCACCCATAGGTTTACTATGGGCCATTTGTTGTTGGCTGTTCATCCTCCGTTGGGAGCTGATCACATGACCAGACCGGAATACCCTGAGAATAGGTAAGTATAAGCATCTTCCTTCTACAGGGTAGTTAGAATAGGAGTAAAAAGGGCGGTGGGAGAAATTTTAAGATTAGATAGTTAAAATCTGGAATACTTTAATAAAATAGAAGTGAGTTTTTTAAAAACAAGAAGAGTAAGACCTTTTCTGGTGGGAACTTCAGGTGTGCTGAACTTGGATCTCAGGTGCAATGTTCTTCCACCATGGCCCGTGAGGGATTGTCAAAACCAGCATCAATTTTCGGCATTTATATTTTGCAGGAAAAAAATATTTTTTTCTTGTTTCTGCCAGGGATATTGTATACACCGTCCTACTATAATACTGAAACCCAACATATTTTGTGTATTCTCTGAGTAGAGCTGACACGTACCTGTAGAAGGGTCACATAGTCTGTACTCCTGGTGCTGGGCATGGAGAGAGGTGGAGGATCTGTCTGCGTTGTCCTGGGACTCCCACACACTCCTATAGTCCACAATGTCAGTAGCACCCTCAGAGGTAATGGGGCTGCAGAATCTGTTCATGGACAGAACCACAGTCATCTCTTATAACCAGCGATCTGCAAACGGACATAAAGCAGAATGTAAGTATTGTGACAGCCGGCAGTTACAAGCACACCTCAGGTACCACGCGATAAACCCCAAAATTATGTTCAAAATTCAGGTAAACAGTAAATATACATCTATCCTCAACAAGATACCAGAATATTACAGGACGCAGAAGGTGTGAGGGGCTCTTACCTTCATACACTATGATTAAGCGTCAGATATAGACGTGAAACGCGTCAGCATTTGTACCTGGGGTTTGTCCCCCAATATGCTCTGCTTGTATTTCATTTGATTTTACCAATAAACGTCAATTTTTGGAGTGCGGCTCTCTGAAGAACTTTTCTCAGTATCTCCTATCCTTAACAAGATACCAGAATATTACAGGACGCAGAAGGTGTGAGGGGCTCTTACCTTCATACACTAGGGCAGTGATTTCCAAACTACGGTCCGGGTACCAGATGTAGCCCTTTTGCCTGCCTATATCCGATCCTTGCCTCCCACTGACACCAACAATGGAGTAAAATTCCTCCCACTGACACCAATGATGGAGCATTATTCCTTCCCCCGATACCAAAGATGGAGCACTATTCCTCCCACTAATACCAATGATTGGGCATGGTTTACTCCCATTCACATTACGGCATTTTCTACTCTGACAGACCAACCCCCCAAAGTCTAAAGAACAGTAAACTTGCCCTTTGTTTAGAAAGTGTGGAGACCCCTGCTCTAGGGTATATAACCATTTGATCACAAAGCAGTTTAAGGCCAGTTTTATATATGTCCGGCCGGTGCAAATCAGGTCAGAAATTTTGCTTGAATTCACACCTGAACCGGACCAAAAGACGAACAGAACCCTTTTGGAATGCGTACCACCGCCGTCCTGGACCTGTGTGAACCGACTCTATTGCGAGCCGGGCACATTCTCATGTCATGTGAATTGGAAGCGGGTAAATCTGCACCCAATTTGCACATATGTGAACCCAGCCTAATTCCTATATTTGCTCATAAATCAGACTTTTATGTGCCAGTGTGAATGGTCTGTGAGTGATTATTAGGTCCTTAAGTGGGACACAGCAACATCATCTGACCATTTCCTATTAATTTACCTGTCTTATACAAAACCAATGATTTCTTCCCCAGCTTAGGGGCACTTCTAATGAAAAGCAAAGTATTTTTCAAAACGGTCGCATGCAAGTCATCCATTATAAGCAGATGGTAGTTAGCATTTGATTGTTTAATTGCATTTACGCTCTCATGGATCAAAAGACATAAAACAGAATCCAGATGGAATTGTAGGGTTAGCAGAACAGCGCATAATGTTATAAAAAAATAAATGGCCAATAAAAGGCCCAAGTGGGAAGATCCAATCATAAATATCTCAATATATATGAAAAAGTATCAGAGACGTTTACATGCACTCAGCAGCCAAGAATGGACAAGACCTGTGCATGTGTTCAAAGTAAAAAAAACAACTTTTTTTTATTATTTTATGTACATAAAAGCAATTATATTCCTCATTACTGAACAGTGAAGTGTCATCCAGTGCACCTTTGTTCACTCCAAAGATGCAAATGGATAAAATAAAACTACTTTCTAAAATTCCCCAGCAGGTGACTGTTTACTTCCATGATCATTGTGGTTGGATTTTGTGCAGCTGCACCCGACACAGGGAGAGGTGACTAGTGTTAGGGGTTACTAGGAGTTAAGAGAGGCCATAGTTAGGGTAAGGCAGGCCATACACCAGGGGTCCTCAAACTATGGCCCTCCAGTTGCTCGAATTTGGAATTAATTTTCTTTTCAAAATCAGAAATTTTGTGCGCTTTGTGGTCCGATTGTGCCACCATTGATTTGTTGAAATTCGGCTGGGAATCTTCTTTTTCTTCCTGGGAATTTTCTTTTCTTCCTGGGAATCTTCTTTTTTTTCTGGAAATTTTCTTTTCTTTCCAGGAATTTTCTTTTCTTGCATTCTTTTTTCTATTACATTTCTTGCACGATTCTCCCATCATTGATTAGAATATTGTTAATTTTTCAAAAAATTTCCAGCATGCCCGATTTCTCAAATTTGATTGCCGCACAAAAATTGGCTGTTCCTGCAGCCCACTAACAGTGCGAAATTCGGACGAAAATTCTTACAAACGATTTTCGAAAATTCTTTCAAAATTTGATCCATGTATGGCCTGCCTTAGGGATTGGAGGTTTGATTTGGTTTTAGGGGGACAGTTAAGGCCCGTACACACAATGCAAATTTCGGATGGGAATTTGCGTTCGACGGCCTGTCGTCCGAAATTCTTACAGTTAGTATGCTCCTTTCGACAACGGATTTTGAATTTTCGACAGACAAAAGTTGGATGTGCAGGCTATAAAATTTTTGTTGTACAACAACGCAACGTCCGATTTTCGTTCCCTTAGTATGGTTTTCGTAGGAAAAAAATCGTATGACCGAGACAACGCATGCTCAGAAACAAAAAAAGTTGCAAAAATATTCAAAACATTACGGCACTTCTAATGTTAAGTTCGGTCATACGAAAATTTTAGAATTTTAGTACGCTCTTCACTTTCGACTTGAGACAAGCATCCAACAAAATACAGACGTTCTGTCATCCAAAAATCGGACCGTGTGTACGAGGCTTTAGGTTGGCCATGCATGGTGCAAATTTCTTTCCTGCAAGAAAGAAATGTGCATGGTTCTCCAATGAACACAGACAGTGTTGTTGACAGGGGAATCCCTCCTGCTGAGCAATGGCCTTCTCCTGGCGGGGGGGAAGCCTTATGGACGGGCCGCCACTGGTTGCTGGCTACCGGGAAAAAGCAGTAAATAAAATGTGTACAAATTTGGCCGGTCCCTGCTAAACCGGCTGAATTTTGATCCATGTATGGCTGGTTTAAAGGGTTAAGTGTTGGGAGACAGGTTAAAGCTTATGTAAACCCCAATAATGAACTTCTCATATCTGCTCCTGTTTGAAAGTGTTTTGTTTTATCTGTTTTATAAGAAAAAATACCTGTTGATCCTACCAGAATTTCTGACCTATCCTGTGCAATCAGTAGTCTTACTTCTGGCAATCCAACTGTAAGTGGAAGGGGGTACCTACCAAAACTAGGTACCTGATCCCCCCCCCCCCCCCAAAAAAAATGCCCAAAAGTGTAAAAGGTGACGGAGGTGGACATAAAGAGGGACTTACCCTATAGGGTGAGTTATTATTTGGGTGATGTTAAGTATTAAAGAAAATCTGAACTCTGGAAGCTGAGGGACTTGTCACCAGTACTGCCTGAGGTCTCCTTGCAGCTGATCTTTTTCCCATTACTGACTTACCATGTCTTTTTACACTTTGTGTCCCTGTGAGGAGACACCATCTTAGTACATGCAGGGCTTTGCTTTCTCAAATTATACCCCCAGATGACTGCAGAACTGATGACTGAAGGAGAAAGAATCAAGCACAATGTGGAGAGCAGGGGAAATCTGTGCACTGCAGGTACTCAGTTGCAGTTTACTCTCCAGCATGGAGAACAGCCAGTAGCACAGTAAAGGCATCACCAAATCTCACTTCAAATATTGTGAGCCTGGCAATAAGAGTGCCTTAAATCTCAAACTGCAGATACACAGCTATGAGTCTCGGTGTTCACAGGTTTTTTTTCTTCAGAAGTACAAAACAAAAGGTTGACTTTTTGGGTGCTGTTTACGCATAATTACCCTTTAAAGAAGTTCCCTATAACAGCTGATCTCCACTCTCTGAGTTCAGGTCCACTTTATGTGTTCAGGTATAATACGCAGACATACATACACACTATGTTACCAAAAGTATTGGGACACCTGCATTTATGAGCACATGAACTTTAATGGCATCCCAGTCTTCAATATTGTGTTGGACCTTGCTTTGTGCACTGGTGCACAGTCATGTTGGAACAGGAAGGGGACATCCCCAAACTGTTCCCTCAAAGTTGGAAGCATGAAATTGTCCAAAATGCTGACACCTTAAGAGCCCCCTTCACTGAAACTAAGGGGCCAAGCCCAACCCCTGAAAAATAACCCCACATCATAATCCCCCCTCCACCAAATGATTTGGACCAGTGCACAAAGCAAGGTCCATAAAGACATGGATGAGCGAGTTTGGGGTGGAGGAACTTGACTGGCTTGCACCTCATCCCAATAGAACACCTTTGGGATGAATTAGAGTGGAGATTGCAAGCCAGGCCTTCTCATCCAACATCAGTGCCTGACCTCACAAATGTGCTTCTGGAAGATTGGTCAAACATTCCCATAGACACACTCCTAAATCTTGTGGACAGCCTTCCCAGAAGAGCTGAGGCTGTTATAGCTGCAAAGGGTGGGCCAACTCAATATTAAACCCTACATACTAAGACTGGGATACTTTTGGTAATATAGTGTGTATATATATATATATATATATATAGTTACATATGTATGTATATTATACAGCATTAAACAATAATTTTCAAAACACTGGAACAAGGAGAGCTGGCCTGTTAACATAATGACCGATCAGAGTCCTTGGAAGGTGAAATCTGACTAGTTTCTATGGGCAAACATTCCACCTTTGCCCGTGTTTTCCTATACTTTGTTTAGCATACCTACTAAGAAAAAACATTCTACCAATCACTGCATATTTTCCATATGGCACCAATTTGTATTTTAATATTTGTAAAAGTAAAAAAAATAAAAGAAAATCTATAAACATATATTTTATTATTATTATTCTATGTACTGTATGTATCTATCTATCGACAGGCATCGATCTGTCTATCTATCTATCTATCTATCTATCTATCTATCTATCTATCTATCTATCTATCTATCTATCTATCTATCTATCTATCTATCTTCTATCGACAGGCATCTATCTATCTATCTATCTATCTATCTATCTATCTATCTATCTATCTATCTATCTATGTATCTATCTATCTATCTATCTATCTATCTATCTATGTCTCATGTCCATATCTATCATCTTTATATAAATAGTATATATGTAACTATTTGATTTAAATTATTCCAGAATAAGCACTACAATGGATTTTGTATAGGAAGTCCTGCTTGCAGTAACATTCCCCTATTGCACTGATCACCATTCGGGAACAGCTTGTAAAGCTGACACAAGTACCTCCAGGTATGAACACAGAACACATTGACACTCAGAAAACACCCAATAGATTTCATAATTGGTGCTAGGAAAGTGAGAGCCACATTCTGATTAGTGGCCTTTGGTGTTTATACAGCAAGGTGCTCATATCTCTTACTAACCTCGCGGATTCTCCAGATACCAGACAAGGAAAGTCCTCTTGCAGAGCAGTAAAAGGAAACAGTTGCAGGAAATATTTGCTATCGCGGTAAAGAATACGACCCTTTCCCGATACAAAAGCAAAAAAAGAATGCATTGATTTATTTAAAAGTCCTTTTTGTTCTGGCCAGGTCACTTCTATGTCATCTTTTCCCGGCGACCAGCGACCCGTCTCTCCGTCGTCTTTATGAAGAGCAGAGCATCGCTTTGGTAGTTTCCACTCGGACTAAACTGGATCTGCCTCCAGTCAAAACATTGTGAGATTAAGACAGAAAATTGGCTTTGGTTCCAAGACGCGAGTTCCAATCCCACAGGAGCCAAGCACAACATGAAGAGAGCAGGGAGGAATATTAAACAGGAGTAGGGTTTGGGAGCTAGTCATCCGACACTCAGCCTCCGACTTTCAATAGAGCTTTCTCTCTCTCATTAGATGTGCCTATTGTGCTGTCCCCCTCCCTCCGCATTTCCCTGTTCCACTCTTATCCTCACCTTCCTGTACACTAAGCCGCGTTTCATCTCGCTACATCGCTGCACACTTCCACAACTCATTATTTCCAGTAGAACGCCGTAGTGTGCACTCAGCAAGGTTGTAAAGAAGAAAGCCACATTTGCCGTTTTAGGTGCCAATTCTGTGTTTGATTTAAAGCAGCACTTCAGGCAAATATTTGAATATGAATTAAAAGTATGGAAATATGAATTAAAAGTGCAGCTTGGTAGCAGGCAATGTATACCTGCATTGGAACTTCCTCAAAAACAAATCTAGGTTTGAGCAAATAGGCCCACAATCTTGCACCTGACCACTATACCATCATTGTCACATGTGGTTGGGGTGAACGGTAATCCAGTGCTGCATTATGGGAGAGGAGTGTCACCTGCCCCTGGTGATAGGGTAAGGCTTAATAATCCTATCAGGGGCGTAACGATAGGGGTTGCAGGGGTTGCAATTGCAACCGGGCCCCATGGTCCAGGGGGCCCATGTGCCTCCTTTGTACACCTGAATAGGAGGGATGGTGGGGGTGGCATTTAGAGGACCCAATCTCTTCCATTTTCCTCTATCCAGTTTACTTGTCTTCTGCTGTTCCCAGGGCCCCTGTGTGCTTCCCTGGTCCCCCTGGGGCCTGCTGCAGAACTTGTGAAAGAGCCCCACTGCAGTACCGTAATAAAGGGACCCACAATAGGAGTAAAGGGCCCCAGGATCAGTGGGAAGAGGAAAGGGCCCTGGCCATGGGTCAGGGGGCCCTTCATAATTTCTTGCACCGGGGCCCTGAAAGTTCTAGTTACGCCTCTGAATCCTATGGTGCCTGCTTTACAGCAAACCTGCTGCTTTAGCAAAATTCAGGTTTGCTTTAAAGTAAGTCTTTCATTTGCCCATGCAGGGTAGAGGTAGCCACACACCTTTAGACTTCTTTTTTCCAGCTGGGTGGTGCCAACAGGGCAACCCACATCTCAAATTCCAACAGATTCGCCATGTAGCTGGCAAAATACGGGCATTGTATGGCCAGCTTAACCACTTGCCTACTGGCACTTTCACCCCCTTCCTGCCCAGGCCAATTTTCAGCTTTCAGTGCTGTCACACTATGAATGACAATTGCACGGTCATGCAACACTGTACATATATGACATTTTTATATTTATTTTGAGTATTTAATGACCACTGGGTTTTTAATGCCTAACAAACAAAGAAAGACCACAAATTTTGAAAAAAAAAACACCTTTTTTTTGTTTCTGTTATAAAATTTTGCAAATAAGTCGTTTTTCACTAATAGGCTGCACTGCTGGGCACTGATAAGAATGCACTGATGGGAACTGATGAGGAGGCACTGATGAGGCTGCACTGATGGGTGCTGATATGCTGTACCGAAGGACACTAATTGTCACTGATGGAGCTGCACTGATCATCAGGGCACTGATGATCAGTGCCCTGATTATCAGTGTAAATGTGCCTTGTCACAGGATAGCCAGTTATCGGCTTTCCTTTCCTCAGATAGTGACAGCGCTGAGGGAAGGCTATGACAAGAATAATGCATTTGTTTACATGTGGTCAGTTGTGATTGGCCCTTTACTTCAATCTATGAGCAGCTGTGTCCGAAGAGATTGCGCCCTATGCACGCCCTGGGGCTCGCAGCGGGGCAGGGTCATAGACGCCTTCTCGGAAACGTGCAACCTCGCTGTAGCTGTCATTCGCCTATAGCGCAGTCTGCAAGAGGGCAAAGCAGAACTATATCCGCCTATCCTTTACACTCAAGGAAGCTGCCACCTTAGCCTCTGCTTGATCTGCAGCTACCATGATGCTGCACATGTGATTAGTTATGGCACAGTTTATCATGCATTTAGGCCTCATACACATGGGTGTTATAAAAAAAAGGAGCTGTAAAGCTAGTACTGACGCCAGGAAAAAAGCGGCGTTAAAAACACGATTTTATCAGCATTTTGCATTGGTGTCAATGCGCGTTAAAGCAGAGATCCACCCAAAACTGGAACATCCGCTAGTCGGATTCCTACCCCCCTCCGGTGTCACCTTTGGCACCTTTCGGGGGGAAGAGGATACCTGTCTTTGACAGGTATGTGCTGCCATTGTCCTCAATGGCAGGGCAGCACTCGACCAGCTGATCCGAAGATCGGCGGCGGTGCCGACATCGCTGGACTCCGGGAGCCCTGCGCCCCCCACCCCAAAGCATCTTGTCCCGGGCATGATGGGGGCGGTGATGTCACAAGGGGGTGGGGCCGATTGACGTCAGCGGGTGGCACCGCCCCATGCCTATATAAGTCATTGCACATGGCAGACCCAGCATTACACCTGGAGATCGCGCCGAGTCAACATCGGAAGAAGAGTGAAGACAGCTGAGAAGGCCCGGCAAAAGAGCGAGAAGACAGCGGAGAGAGAAGACCTGGCAGAAGAGAAGACAGCGCAGAGGGAGAAGAGCCAGAGAAGGTAGAAGAAATTGGAAGAGACACCGGAGCTGCCTTAATAAAATACTTTAAAAACCTGTGTAATGTGTTATTTTTGACACTTTTTTTTTTTAGGTGAATGGGTAGGGGTACAATGTACCTCATACTCATTCACATAGGGTGAGGGCCGGGATCTGGGGACCCCCTTGTTAAAGGGGACTTCCAGAATCCGATGAACCCCCCCCGCAGACCACCGGCCAGGGTTGTTGGGAAGAGGCCCTTGTCCTCATCAACACGGGGACAAGGTGCTTTGGGGTGGGGGAGTGCAGTGCCCCCCTGCCCCAAAGCACCCACCCCCCATGTTGAGAGCATGTGGCCTGGTATAGTCCAGGATCGGGGGGGGGCGCTCGCTCATCCCCCACCTTTCCTGAACTGCCGGGCTGCATGGATGGATATATGGATTTTGGGGGGACCCCACGCCCTTATTTTGGTGTGGGGGTTCCCCTTAAAATCCATACCAGACCGAAGGGTCTGGCATCTCTTGGGGGGGGACCCCAGGCCAATTTTTTTTTTCATTTTGGTGGGGGGGTTCCCCTTCAAGATCCTCAGCACACAAGTCGCACCGCAAGTCGGATCACCATGATCCGACTTCTGGTGCAACTTCTATTCAAATCAATGGACTCCTATAGGGAACCACTGATTTTGAATAGAGGCAGAGAAACGCCTGACAAGGCTTAACGCTCCGTATACAACATTAATTCATGTTTTTGAGTTTTTACCGGTGTCAGAGCTTAAAAATGCCTATGGCACGTACAGCTCAAAAACGTCTGTGTGTGTATGAGGCCATTGAATAACATGGAGAGACATTTTTAAGCTGTAAAAAAAAGCTCAAAAACGCGGCTATAAAAACGTCCATGTGTATGCGGCCTAAAAAAAAAAAAAAAAAGGTGACATTAAGACAAATTCCAAAAAAAGCTGTCCAACAAAGGAGATTCCTAGCACTTACCGCTGCAGCGGGTGATGAGCCCCCATTTTGCTCTCTTCAAGATCTATGGCTTTCATCGGAAACTTAAAATACAACATTTCCTGGTGTTTTGGTTGCCCGCATTCTCCACCACTGTTTCATCTGCAGTCCCCAACACAGTGGTGATGCAAGGGGTTGCAGTGGGAAGTATAGCACATAGTTGGCTTCCAGGAATTCAACACACCCTGAAGTGTGTTGGATGTGAATATTCTGAGGCCGAGAATGACGTGAGGACCTACCTCTCATTGGAGAGGTATTAAGAGTCTTATCTTACAAGCATTTTTTTTATAAATTGCTTTCAATTGATGGAGCCACTTTAAGCCCATTCTCAGAGTTTTGACACTACCCCCTGCTATATCACAATGGGCTAGAGATCTTCTCCACAGGTGTTGGGAGACCAGCAGTGTACAGGAAGACAGCAATTTGTGTGTCAGAGCTTCGTCGTGGAGGTTAGGCATATCTGCTGAATTTGGGGTTCAGTGGCACCTGGGCATCATCGGAGAAGATTACCTAACAGCTAGATGTACTGTATATGCTAGTTGCTCGAGGGAACTAGCATTAGTTAGGCAAGATTTTTGCAACTAAAACCAGTTGGCAGACTATTCGGGGCCCATTGCACCCTTGTAAAGTCAAAAACTCCCTTTCCTATCTATAGACAGAAACGGGTGCCAAACCAAAGGATGAAAGAGTCCAAGATGATTTTAATTGTTTGTAATGTGATTTCATATGAACTCTCCTTTGTGTTGCCATCATATACTCTGGTTAGCAGCAATTAACCACCGCTAACCATAGTGTATGATTGCAGTAGAAAGGAGAGTTCATATGAGAATCAATATCATTTTTTTTTGGTTGTCTAAAATGTTTGTAAGTCCATTCAAGTCCTCATTTTTTTTCTAAAGCCCTTTCTGATCCAGCACAAGGTCTGCTCCAGACAACCATGGTTTTATAAGCTTGGTGTTAAGGAAATTGAGTGGCCTGCACAAAGCCCTGACCTCAACCCTACTGAACACCTTCGGGATGAATCTGAATGCTGATTGCGAGCCATGGTGAACATAAAAGCTGATCACCAGGTAATCTCTACGCCTTGAGCCCCTCTGCATGCCGGATTTGCATGCCTTAATGCAGTGTACCTTTAAATCAGCTTCTGTTATTGCGCTTTGATTATGTTCATTGTGTAATCAGCGCTGTAGAATGGCGGAGTTCGAAGACTACTGCCGGGAACTCGGCTTAATCCGCACAGGGATTGTATTACATGACTGTTATTTAATAAACCAGTCTGCAAAGGCGAGCTACTGAACAAGACATCCAGGGTTCAGCTTTTCACTGCGATTGAAGTCCCACGAATGTAAAGTTCTAATTAATTCCTAAATTTCTCACCATCGCTGCTGGAGAAGCTTGAACAGGGCGGTAATTACAGAGGAACTCCAGTCTAAGGAATCCTCTTCTGTAGTTTCCAATAGCAGAGATGATTAGATCTCCAAGCATAACTTATTAGCAGTCTTCAGAGCTATTAATAAGCACATTAATGGGTATCTATAGCCCAAACCTTTCCTCTAAAGCTGGCCATAGATGGATCAAAATCCAGCCAGTTCAGCAGGGACTGACCGAATTTCGATTCATCTATAACCTTTCCCATTCCACAGAAGTCAATCTAAAGACTGACTTCTCTCTAACTGGCTTGTTGGAAAATTTCCCTTCGATCAGCGCTGCAGCCAATTGGCTGCAGCGCTGATCAGTGTATTCTGGCAGCAGAGGCGTCCTGGCTGTCAGTATACAATAACACAGTGAGTAGGATTCCTCCATTCACCTTGCTTGTGTGGATAAGCGGAATCCAATAAATTTAGCTGACTGAAAAAAAATCTGATCCCTATTTATCATAAGTACATACACTAATTTTGTAGGTGCCTGTTCAATGTCACCCCTGCATGGGCAAACCATGGCTTGAAACTCTTGAAACTTAATAAAAATATTGAACCAAAAAAAAACTCGGGATTCATGTATGGCCAGTATTAATTTTGGATAGAGTATAGGACAGTTAGAACCTTTGTTGGGTTTTTGTACTGTCTGTCCCCTTAAGAGATTTCCCCTAACTTCCTTTTCCAAAGATAACAGGAAGTAAATAGAAAGAGAGACAAAACCTTAGATAATTGCCACCACAACAGGTGTCCTCAATGGAAGATTTCCCCTCTATAATTGTTCCGGTGACCACTGTAAAATTGTGGATTTCATATCACTTTCTACCACCATGAAATTCCCAATAGTACATCACCATGCTTGATGTAGGAAGGAATCATTGGGAGCTGACTTTTTGTTTTATATATACGTATGATCTGCAGGACCACAACCAGTCCTAATTTTTTGAAAGCTTACAAATGTAGTGACACACAATGAAATAGATATCCCATACATATTACTAGGGATGCACTGGTACCAGTATGCCTGATACCAAGCATGGGCACAAGTATCAGTACTCGCCCAAATGCTACTGATACCGAAACTTTGCAGTGCGATTTATGTCAATACAAAAAAATTGGCGTAAATCACACTGCAAATAATCACATGTGATTTGAACAGGAATGCAATGCGATTCCTGTCTGAATCGCATGCGATTTCCGCCACCGCTCCTGTGTGTGTGTATAGAATTTGATTAAAGCGCTATCTAGTGGGCAGTTTCAAAAATGTTACAAATCACAGTACATATCTGGCCACATGCAAAATAATTGACATAGGTGTCCCGGTTCGCTGACAATAGCAAATCAGGACTGCTCACAGAGTGGAGGTGCTCACAGAGCTAAAGGAAAAGTGTCTGGAACTTGTCCTCCAGCTCTGTGAGCACCTCCAGTGGCTCTGATTTGCTATGACACCTATGTAGAATATTTTGCGCTGGATGGCGCTTTAATCCCTATCTATACACACACGCATAGGAGCAGTGGGGGAAATCGCATGCGATTCGGACAGGAATCGCACCGCATGCCTGTTCAAATCGCATGTGATTATTTGCAGTGCGATTTGCACACATTTTTTTGAACTCACGCAAATCTCACCACAAAGCATTGCTACTCGGTATCGGCGAGTACTTGACCGAAAGTATCGGTACTCGCCAAAAAAAAAAAACAGTATCGTTGCAACCCTACATATTACATGTTAAGTTCACATATAACCATGGTCTGTATGTAGGAATGTAGTCATCCTCTCTTGCTCACTCCTGAGATGGACTATGGGATATGTAGTGTGCATAGAGCAGCTCACACAACCGCAATTAATGTGCACTGCTCATTCCAAAACAAGCGAAAAGTGAGAGAGAAAAGGAAAAGTCTATGAGTGATCTAGTTAGTCATTTCTATATATTGGCGTAGGTAGCCTGCTGTAAAGAGCTGCCTGTTTTGCATAGTATTCAGCAGGGATACTGACTGCACTATCTGCCATGCAGCTAACCATTGGATAGGACATGTTCTGAACTCCAGGAAAAGCAAATATTGTCTAAATACCATTGTCATGAGTAGTCTTGCTTGAATCTTGGTGTGCTTTGTGTATTTCTACCAGATCTGTGCAGTAATCCAGTGTGAGACTTCCTGTAATAAAGACTGGTCACTGCTGCTCTCTCTCCTTGTGCAGGGTGACTGGTCTTGTCTCCGCCCTCTCCTGTAGTTGTCTGCAGGCAGCCTGTAGTGGGTGGGGTCTGCCGGGCCCCTCCCACAGTTCTGCTCTATCCACAGGCTATGTACGGCAGAGTGATGATGTCACCGCTACTTTTACAAGGTAATATTTGGGTTTGTAAAGCCATTTTGTGCCCTTTAAGTGGATTTATATCCTTTGTGGCTTTTGAGAGAGGTGATTGTAGCCGTATTAGAACAATTGCGACAGAGAAAATTGAGTACTGTCCGTGATACTTTTTTTATTTGCACTAACATACAATTTTTCAGGACAAGCTTTCGGGGTGTCTCCCCTTCTTCAAGGTCCAACTGCTTGTTTGAGCAAATAAAAAAGTATCACGGGCAGTACTCAATTTTCTCTGGCTTTTGAGAAAAATATTTAAATGAAAATCTTTGTGCCTGAAGTTCAGCTTTAAATATTATTATGGCAACCTGGCACAGTAGGCACGGACCATGTGAAAATTCTATAAAAAGCGGCACAATCAGTAGGTACTCACTAGTAATATATTAAGTCGCCCATAAACACTTGAGTCACATTCCAGAAATAAAACATTAAATGGGTAAAAACATCAACTCGGAGGAAGAACGCCTTATCCTGTCCTGATGGATGCTATTATTTGTATTTTATTTTTCTTTTACAAGTTTTCCTTCTAGGGGAATTTAAAACCAAAGGTAGGATTCCATGCGGGTGAGTCAGTTCTGCTGGAACCACGTCCAGAAATTGAGGCCAGCTTTGCAGGAGCCCTCAGAAGAATGGCTCTCCTTATTGCCAGACGGCCCGCTCAGGAGGATTACTGGGGGTTTAGTCTGTGTACTGTATGCGTGTGAGAAATGCACACACATGGAGCTGGACGGGAGCCAAGCGGAGCTGTATGTCCTGAAAAGAAACCCTTTCACCACTGCGGGGCCCAGGAACATCAAGACCTTCCAAGAAACCAGAGGTACAGCTAATGTGCAACCAATAGGACATGGACCATGCAGACATATACATTAAAGTGGATCTAGCTCACATACATTTTCTCATGTTAAGCAAAGTTACATGGATAACGCTTCCAAGTATTTATGACCTCTCACACAGATCACATTTGCTTTTCTCTCCAGAAAGATGGCACCATCTTATCTCAAGCATCATCCAGGGTCACCATTGGCCTCCTTCATAGAGATGCAGAGCCCAGAGATGACAATGTAAATCCTGATGTCTGTGCAATTATTGGCTGTGTTCACAAATATTAACACAGTTCAGCCCCTGCTGCAGCCTTGTGACTTTCTACAAAGTTACTGTGTTGTAGGAGCCTGAGGAAATGCTTCCTCCTGCCTGCAGCAGACTGCATCTACGTCTAGGCAAAGTCACTTTTGTGGAGCTCATTAACAGCCCTTTAATGATAAAAGGTAGAGTTTTTCTGAAAAAATGACACTGTTGCTGTACATTGTAAATATTAGGAATTTATGCAGGCTGACTTGTACAGCTACTAAACAGCCCACTGTAAAGTAAGCCACCCGGTCCACTGAATCAGTACTGAACTCAGACATGACAATAAAGCCCTCCTCTAGGCTTGGGATCTTTACCACTAGAGTTGGGCCGAACAGCCCCCGGTTCAATTCACGCCAGGACTCTTGAACATCGCAAAAGTTTGGATCCAAACTCCTATTGAAGTCTATGGGACCCAAATTTGAAAAATTAAAAGTCCCTATTTTGAAGGCCTATATGCAAGTTATTGGCCATAAAATGGGTATGGGGTCCGAGTACTGCCATGTATCAATGCAATTTGTTTTCCAAAAGATTGTTTATACAGGGAGCAGTGAATTGAATGATGCTTAAAGTGAAACAATAAACATGAAAAATGAATTTAAATATAGTGCCTGGGCGGTCCCCTTAGGCTACTTTCACACTGGAGCGTTTTACAGACGCTATTTAGCTAAAAATAGCGTCTGTAAAGCGCCTCAAAAGTCCCCCCCCCATCCACCCCAATGTGAAAGCCCTGAGTGCTTTCACACTGGGGCGGTGCGCTAGCAGGACGTTACAAAAAGTCCTGCAAGCAGCATCTTTGAGGCGGTGAGGGGAGCGGTAATATACCGCTCCTCTACCGCCCCTGCCATTGAAATGAATGGCAAGCGCTGCCGAAGCGGCTGCACACCGCCTTGGTAGCGCTGAGCGCCAGCACTTTTAACCCCTTGTGGGGGGTTAAAAGTGCCGCGCACCCGTTTGCATAGCGGCGCTGTAGCGCCGCTATAACAGCGCTAAATCCCCGCTGAGACTAGCGGGGATTTACCGCTACCGCCCGCCAGCCCCAGTGTGAAAGGGGCCTTAGTCTGCCTTTAAAGTTTCACATCTGTACCATGTATAGAACATGCTGCAGCAAAACTGACATTTCTAAAGAAAAAAAAATTACATTTAAATTGCCGGCAATAGAAAAATGTTAAAAAGAAAATGGTTTGGGGGTCCCCCCTCTCCTGAACCATACCAGGCCCCAAAGGGGCTCGCTCAACCCCCCCCCCTCTTTCCTGGCCTACCGGGCTGCATGCCCGGATAAGGGTCTGGTGTGGATTTTGGGGAGGGACCTCACAACGTTTTTTTTTTTTTTTTCTATTGCTGGCAATGTTTTTTTTTTCATTTACCCGATGC
>BLSH010193653.1:2064293-2093838 GCA_018402905.1 Glandirana rugosa | reverse complement strand
CATACCAGGCCCCAAAGGGGCTCGCTCAACCCCCCCCCCCCTTTCCTGGCCTACCGGGCTGCATGCCCGGATAAGGGTCTGGTGTGGATTTTGGGGAGGGACCTCACACCGTTTATTTTTTTTTCTATTGCTGGCAATGTTTTTTTTTTTCATTTACCCGATGCCATTATAGACTCTGGAATAACACAGCCCACCAGAAAATATTAAGGCACTGCTGGTCTTTCTAATTTACATGGTGTCATTTACACACCATGTGAACTACCACAGCTAGCCAGAAGGCATAAAGCCATTGCTGATCTTTCTCAATTACACAGCATCATGTATATTTAGTGCTACCCGTGGAGGAGCCGATATGATTCACTGGTTCACACAGTACAGAGGCAGCCAGGCAGACAGCAACAGTCCATTCACTCTAGCTCATTGAACAGTCCATGGGTTTTATTTTGTTTTTGTAGATTATTTACTGCTAAAAAGATAGGAGAGTTTTAGGGGTGGAGCTGCAGAGATCCAAAATGCTATGTGTGGCGGAAAACTAACACTGCACATCACTCTGAACACACCATCCCCACTGTGAAACATGGTGATGGCAGCATCATGCTGTGGGGATTCTTTTCTTCAGCAGTGACAGGGAAGCTGGTCAATGTTAATGGGAAGATGGATGGAGCCAAATATAGGGCAATCTTGGAAGAAAACCTGTTAGAGTTTTCAAAAGACTTGAGACTGGGGTGGAGGCTCACCTTCCAGCAGGACAATGACCCTAAACATACAGCCAGAGCTACAATGGAATGGTTTAGATCAAAGCATATTCATGTGTTAGAATGGCCCAGCCAAAATCCAGACCTAAATCCAACTGAGAATCTGTGCCAAGACTTTAAAATTGCTGTTCACAGACGTTCTTCATCCAATCTGAAAGAGCTTGAGCTATTTTGCAAAGAACAATGGGCAAAAATGTCACTCTCTAGATCAGTGGTCTCCAAACTGTGGCCCTTTGCTAGCCTTTATCCGGCCCTTGGGGCACTATCCCATCCGCTGACATCAACAATAGGGCATGATTCCTTGCGCTGACACCAAAGAGAGGGCTCAATTCCACCCACAGACACCAATGATGGGGCACAATTCCTTTCATTGGCACAGACCATGGGGCACTAGTCCTCCCACTGACACCAATGATGGGGCACTAGTCCTTCCACTGACACCATATATAGGGCATTGTTTACTCCAGCTGGACATCAGGACGTTTTCCACTCCCATTGGCCCTCCTAAAGTCTAAAGGACAGTAAACCGGCCCTTTGTTTACAAAGTTTGGAGACCCCTGCTCTAGATGTACAAAGCTGGTAGAGACATCCCCAAAAAGACTTGCAGCTGTAATTGCAGTGAAAGGCGGTTCTACAAAGTATTGACTCAGGGGGGCTGAATACAAATGTACGTCACATTTTTCGGATATTTATTTGTAAAAAATGTTGAAAACCATTTATCATTTTCCTTCCACTTCACAATTATGTGCTGCTTTGTGTTGGTTTATCACATAAAATCCCAATAAAATACATTTACGTTTTTGGTTGTAACATGACAAAATGTGGAAAAATACAAGGGGTATGAATACTTTTTCAAGGCACTGTACGTTTTTGGCTTCTCTCGCCCAACACTTGACATCTGTACTACTCCAGCTGCACTTGTACAACACCCAATATTTCAGCCCTACTTGGCTGTACTTGCACAACTTCTGGCTGCACTTCTTCCACCAAATAAGTCCCAAAGATTCTCTGTGCTGCCTGTGACCTGTCCTCTTCCCAGAGACTAAAGCACCACACAGTCACTCTTACTGCACTGGGGTCTTGTACTCACTCAGCCACAGGATCATTGGTTGCCTCCTGCCGATATCCACAGACTCTTTCCCTGTGAGGGAGATGAAGACTTACTCAGCCTCTGGACAACTTGGGCTCTCTCCCACAGCTTACTTCCCAGATTTCCTCATGTGAGCTTTCTTCTGACCCCTTGGATTCCTGGGATGCTCTGTAAATGGGCCCCCTAGCTAAGCCTAGCTGGGACCTCAGTGTCTTCAAACTGGCTTCTGACCAGGAATGAAAGGCCCCTCAACAGGGATCTCCTCCAGGCTGGACCCTGGAATGCTGCCTTACACCAGCATGCTGCAATCTCCCCTGCTACTTGTTGGAAGAGCAACTGCATAGTAGCTTTATATACTGTATATACTGAACTATACATATGCATTATACCTGTCTATACCAGCAGATGGCACTGCAGTGTTATAGTGTGTTATTGTACGGTAAGTTAATCAGAGGAAGCACCATCCTTACTGTGTTATATGCACTTGTCTGTATTAAGTTCCTGTTCATGTTCTGATATTCCTCCATGAAAGTAAAGCTATCTTCTGCATACAACAAGCTTCCAAAGAATAATTACAATACCCTGCTAATACTACTCAGGCTACAGACTATTAATGAGCTCTTCCCCACCTTCTGGGCACACCTCACCAGGGATTGGCTAAAGATCCATAAATATTCAGGCTACAGTCTCTGTCCTCCTTCCCACTATGTTCTAGAAATCTCTAGAATACAGGGGGGAAGCAGCAGAGCAGCAACCTGTAAAAACCTGAGCAGCCCTAATCAATCAACCCCTGCTCCACTGATTACAGTGAAGCCAAACTAAATGTACCTAGCAGCCTACAAGAAAACTAGTAGGGTGCTACACAGCCTGCGAGAAAACATACTTCCTGTCTTTTGAACTTTCAATGTCACATATTTATCCTGTATTAAATGTTTATTTGAAAAAAAATTGAAACAAATAACATTTGGCGTGTGCAATGCTTCTGAATTCTCTACAAAGGAAAACCACCGCATGAGCATGTGCAGGTAAACACCAATACAGAAGCCATTCACTTGTATTAGCGGCTGTATGCGGATTTTACATTTCAACACACTGGAACTGCTAAGCGTCCCTTTGGCATGAGACCCAATATACTATTTTAAAGTAAAATCAACCAAAAGCCATTATAGTATCCCTTTATGATGAAAGATAGTCAGATTGCCCCAAATAATTTCAAGATCTACATCCCTATTCTCAAATCTTACTCAAATTAAATGACCTTTTAAAACTCATCCTCCTACGCACAAATGCTCTACGAGTGGAGGAAACACAGTGACTGCTGCCCTGGATCTGAAACGCGCCAACCTGAACACCTGGAAGGAAGTGAGGAGTGCGAAATGGCTGTATATACCATTACACGGATATCTGCAGTTTAAATCCCAGCACCTCGGGGATCTTGTGTAATACATGTGCTCTCCCTCTGTCACCCCCCAGCTCAGGATGTATATAACATATGGTCTCATGACTTATAACGGTTATTTTTTTTTCAGGAAAGTGAACAGAAAGTGCTCCAGGCGATGATCGAAGAAGAAAAAAGAAAAAAACCTGGCTGTGTTTACCTTACACAAATAAACAACGTTGTTCCCGCCTTATTTTACAAGCCGCTGAGCTCGTTAAAACTAGCCCGTGGATAGGTCGGGGAGAGGCGGGCGCCCCTCGCCGTGCTGGAACAGATAGAACGCTGCATGTGGCGCGGTTTGTGCAGAGAGCCCGAGGTGCTCTGATTGATGTGCTTTGCATATAAAGGGAAGCCGTAGCATTTGGCACCTTCCAGGGTCATTTGTCTTCCCTCTAGTGCTGCTGGCTTTACGGCAGATCAGCTACGCAAGGCTGCCGCCACTCCATATGTCAAATATCTACTTTCAGACTGATTTTTTTTACTTGAAAAGAAGCCTTATGGCGGCCATACATGCTTCAATAAGTGATTGATTTCTTTCCCCATAAATCATTTCCCATAGCAATGTCCAATCTATACATGACAACCCATTTAAATATGTCACACATGGAGAAGTGGATTTCAAATGATAGTTAAAGTGATTGTAAAGGCATAAGGTTTTTTTTTTTTATCTTAATGCATTAAGATAAAAAACCTTCTGTGTGCAGCAGTCCCCCCTAATACTTACCTGAGCCCCATCTTGATTCAGCGATGTTGCAGGAGTGTCTCGGCTCCCTCCTCATTGGCTGAGACGACAGTGTGGCGCCATTGGCTCCCACTGCTGTCAATCACAGTCAGTGAGCCAATGAGGAGAGAGAGGGGGTGGGGCCAAACTGAAGCTCAGTGTCTGAGCAGCGGCTAGGCTCGGTGCCCCAATAGCAAGCTCCTTACTGTGGAGGCATTCGGCAAGTGGGAGGGGCCAGGAGCACCGGCGAGGGACCTGAGGAGGATCTAACTGCTGTTCTGTGCAAAACCATTACCCAGAGCAGGTAAGTATAACATGTTTGTCATTTTTAAAGAAAAAAAAACGGAGACTTTAGTATCACTTTAACCACTTGGCGCCGGGGCCTCCTGGCCCTTTAGGGGGTTTCAGATTCCGGGAGGCGGTGTGGTTTATAATCATGTGACCGCCGTGATTGGCTGTCACGGCAGTCGCATGATCTGAAAGTTTTCCATTAGCCACTGGTAACTGTACCGGGAGCTCTTGGCACAGCTGTGCTTGCAATCTGGTGCACAAATATGCGGCCATTCGATGCCAAAACCCACCCACCAAGAGGCCACATAATTGTGTGCCTTCGGCGATAAGAGATTAAGATACAGTCACAAGTTACAGTTGTAAGTTATTGATCACATGTTTCTGCCATGTAATCTTATAATTTGATCGATCAAAATACGATTGTATTTAATTGAAAAATAAGCATCTCAGTGATGCAGATTGATGCAAAGTGACTGACACAGCTTGATGGAATTCAGTCTAGATTGAGTCTAAAGCCTCATACACACAGTCCATGATTTTGTGGAGCATACTATCGGAAATGTTTTGTCCGACAAAGGCGAACGTAGTGATGGACTAGGAGAGTATAAAGAGGAAGTTCATTTTTGGTGCGTGAACCTTTGGGCGGCTTCTGCTAATTTCGCTATTACAAGATATGAAAAAGATGATACTGTGCGCTGCATTTCGTAATTTCAACTGCGGCTTCACAAATGTTAATTGTGAATTACGATTGCCAATTTACACGACCGAACACTTCCGGGTTGTTTGTAGATTCCGGACATGCGTGTTTGTGCTTTCGACTTTTGTGTGTCGATTTCTGTACACACCATCCGAAAATCGGACGTGCAGCTGTCGTACGACAAAAATATACTAGTCTGCACATCCAGCTTTTGTCTGACGAAAAATGTAAATCGGGTGTGGAAAGGAGCGTACTAACGGTAAGAATTTCGGATGACAAGCTGTCGTACGAAAATTCCCGTACGAAATCTGTCTCGTGTGTATGGGCCTTAAGTCGATCTGAATGGAAGTTACAGCTATACAATTGTTTGTGGATTTGATCATCGATGGGTTCGAGTTTTTTTTCAATCAGCTTATGGAGAGGTGCGGTATGATGACAGTAAACACTGAGGAGGAGATTTACTAAAACTGGAGCACTCAGCTAGCATGGTAGCCAATCAGCTTATAACTTTGGCTTGTTCAATTAAGCTTTGGCAATAAAACCTGGAAGCTGATTGGTTTCTATGCAGAGCTGCACCAGATTTTGCACCCTGCAGTTTTAGTAAATTCCCCCTCAGAGTCCAGCTGCAGAAAACAGAACTTGTATGAATGTAGAATACAGCAATTCCCCCAACCGGGAACACTCACAGTATATAACAGCGGTATGTAGCAGAGGAGGTCTCTGCTGCGAGGCGGAATGCGATCTGGCGTACCTAAATGGGGAGATTTTCAGGAAGGATGGCGTGTCCCATTCCTTTCCCTACTCATCTGGAACCTATCACTGCCACTAATCACGGTCCCTGTCAGACGGATGACCTACCCCTATACTACCCACACGCAAAATGCACACCAAGTCCCAGAGCCAGTGGACACCAGAGTCACATGGGGCGACAGCATCAAACCAGATAGCTTCCCCAGTGACCCAGGAAACCATAAAGGAACCATGTTCCCCTTGACTTCCTCTCCCCCTGAAATGCTGCTGCGGTTGAGCGCCATCTGCAGTGGAGAAAGTAGACAGCACCTTCTTACAAGCTGCACATTTTAGCAATAATTTGTGAAAAAACATAAGACTTATGGCACTTATCATGTTGATACTTCTATGGAGACGGATTGTGCAGGCACACACAGTGCACAGTTTTTTCCTTAAAGCCCAACTCCAGGTACAACAAAAAGAGCCCGTTCACTCTGCTCCATACACTAAAGCCTCGTACACACGGGACGACGATCGTGTTCAACACGTCGTACTCACGACCGTTGCATGCAGAATCGATCGTCTGTGGCGGCGCTTTCAACAGTTGAACGTACGACGGTCGTTCGTGGGAGTTGTATGTGCAGACTAGAAAACTTGGTCGTGTCAACAAGCTCGCATACGACCGTTGAGTCGTGTGTAGAGCAGCTGTGTTCAACAAAGTTGTATTGTGCTAAACACGCATGCGCCAAGTCCACTTCAACTAACATGAAATTAGAAAGGAGCCCAAAAGGTGACTCTACTTCCTCATTATACGCTCGTTCGCGTCATCACGTTCGGCCCGCCGCAAGTTGTATGTACGACCGTCGTGTGCATGTCAGTGGGCTACATACGACCGTCAACGTACGATTCAACACGGTCGTGCGCACGATCGTCGTCCCGTGTGTACGAGCCATAAACTGCAACAGTTCAGTGTGCGGGCAGTGCTGCGTTCTGGTGAGCCTGTGGTAGGGGGTGATGTGATGTGCATTTCAGTGCATTACACAGTTCACTATATTTCTCTTTCTCTCTCTCTTCTCTCTATGCACTAACTTTATTTGAAGTGCATGAAAGTGACACTTCATTCTTGTCACTGTGCAGCACGGTACAGTGACATGCAATCCTGCCCAGTCCTCTGCGATAAAATGCCGCATGTCTGCATTTTATCGCAGCTGACCGCGCCACACCTCTGGAGTGCTTTGCACTATCAATAGGACATATAGAAAGCAATAAATAAAAGCTAATCATTGTAAACACCCCTGTCAGTGTTAAAGGGGTTTGTCCAGTTCTCTAACTGCTACATCTTCAGGAAAGCTTTGTCTTTTGATCAACAACATTTTTACTGGCAGCATCACCAGGTGAAAATAAAAGAAAGAAAGCCTAAAAAAGAAAACGAATGCAGTCAACAAACCTATAAATTGGTAAGCTGCAATATAATAAATTTTATACGTTCTCTTTTGGGATTAATACTGCTTCTGGGCATGCGCACAACGTGTTCCGGTTGTGCCCTAATCATCCTGTGCCATGCTGATTCCCCCTGCTGCCCACCCATTCACCCAACCCTCCCCTCCTGCAGCGCTGCCAGCTGCTGTGGGAATGTTTTATGATGGGCAGCGTGGGCTGATAAATATGTTCCTGAATGAACACACAGAGTGATCGGCACAGATTGCTCATTTGCTCCCGTGTCCATTCATAACCGAAGCATAGTAAACTGTGTTATATATACATACATATGCATGTATGCATGTTTGAGCATTAGCACACCCTAATGCAACAGGCTGCACACACCTAATTTTATTTTATCCATGAGAAAGTAGGGGGATTTTGGGGTGGGGGGGTGCTCTGACTGTGAGTGATATCATGGGAGGGGGTCTTGCTATGGTCGGGACAGCAAATAAAAGTGACAGCTACCATAAAATCAATCACAAACAAAAAAAAAGAACAATAATAATAATTAGAACCCCCCCCCCAAAAAAAAAGTTAGCAAAATGGCAATTGCTAACAAGCTAGCAATCAAACTTGCTGCTGACACAGACCGTAGTCCTAATAAGGACTTTTGGGGGAAACAGTGAATTGTGAACCCAGGGGAGGAAGCCAGAAACAACCCACTGTTGAAATTGAGAATAGTAAAGCGCAGTTTGCTATCTGACCCTAATCTCTCCCTATTAGTGATTGGCTAAGAGTTTGGCCCAAACCTGCAGGAGACGTCACATGATAGCAGTCCACCAGCCCAATCAGATGTGGTCAGGGAATTCCCCACCCTGCAGCTGCACGTAACAAAGGGGCGGGGTGCTGGTGACATCATTGACCTAATATGGCGATGTGACAATAATATAAAAATAAGGCCACGGGGAATTCCCCCGGCCACAGCTGACTGAGCCACCGACCTGCTATCATGTCACAGTACATTGCTTCCTATGTAATGGATCAGTTATCCCAGAGCCAGAGTTCAGCTGAATTCTAATGTAACACACACACATACTGGGGATTTGTAGCAGGCAATCCAGTCAATAACCAAACACCCGCTGATCTAAAATCTATTACAGGATAAGCCACACCAGGAGTCAGTTCTTTTCATTGGGTCTGAACAGATGATAAATGTGAACTTCAAACATGCAGCATGCTTGTGTGGTTCCCCCGCTCCTCTGGCCTTACTACAAGCAGCATCATATAAAGAGGGACGAAGCCCGGCATCCCCGGATTCAACATCCATATAGCAAGTAGCAGCAACAGGAAAATCCCGGGTTCTACAGATGCTGGGATGCTGCGATAAACAGAAAACACTCCCCTCATCTCCCAGAAAGAAGCCATGACTCATAATCTGACAACGTATTATTCTGCCCGTCTGGTTTGTCAGGGGATCTCATTTGCATATTAAGGATTTAGGCAGATCTCAGCATGTATTTGCAGCACAATCGTGCACGTGAATATTACATTTTTGGCTGAATCCATGCTACTCCCTTAACTGGACTTAAACAGTGCCAATGTTCAATAATTGGAGTAAGCCTTAAACTGATTTGCTTGCTAAAGGATTTCTAGCTCTGTTCAGCCAGTCTTGTGATTTACACACCTCATATATCATTGTACAGCCAGCAATTTCTTTACTGTTCCTGGGATCACTTCCCTGCTCATTGGGCAGTGATGACAATTTATTTTCCAATAAGCAGGCTGACAAGGGAAGGTGCATGGATGAGCTAGGAAACGCAGTAGGTATCATCTGTCCTGCTGTGTAAAGTACAAGACTGACTGAACAGAATTACTAAGGTAAAAGAGTAAACTTATCTATATTTATAATGTCCACTTAGCATTATGTTACAAAGAAACATTATAATACAAGGAAAACCCAACACAGGGTTTACAGAGAATTGTGGGTTTTCAAAAAGAGAGCATAGCGAAAGCTGTTTGCTTTTAGACTATCTCTTTCTGTGTATGAGGATTTAAACTCTGATTCAGTTGTGAGTGTAAATGTTTGTTGGAGATAGTGAGCCCTATAAATAACCGACTTTCTTGACGCCAACATGGCAGCATACATGTAATTTAACCCCTAATCCACCCATAGGACCTGTTTCAATTTATAAAAGGAAACCTAGAGCAACCTCCCCCATCCCTCTGGACAAGTTGAGGCCTATGCCCCTCAAGCATTTTTGTTCCCAAGGTGGCTTCTGTTTTCATCTTACAAAGTGGCGCTTCCATCCTTTCCGGCAGAGACAATAAGTAACCTACACCAGCTGGATGTCTAGAATGCCTACCTTCATGCCGTTTCCTAGTTTAAATCCTCCGGGAGGCCGTTCATGTTTCCATCAGGCAAGTTCGGAGGAAAAAACGACAGCAAAATCTTGACATCTTAGAGCAGGGGTAGGCAACCTGTGGCCCTCCAGCTGTTGCAAAACTACAAGTCCCATCATGCCTCTGGGAGTAATTGTACACATCAGCCTTGCAATGCCTCATGGGAAATGTAGTTCTAAAACAGCTGGAGGGCCGCAGGTTGCCTACCCCTGTCTTAGAGTGTGAAGGTCATCCAGAAAACTTGCAGTGCCACCAGGCAAAAGCCTCTACAAGTGATAGAGGCTCATTCAGCTGGGTCCATTTTCACATCTTTAAGTTCAGGGTGGCGCGTGCAAAATGTCTATGGAGACATCTGCAAAGCAGCAGGCTGGTGAGGGCAGAGCACTTGCCTCAGGCGCAACAGGTAAGATCAGGGGCTCATATGTCAATGGACTTCTACGGAATGACGGTCCAGGCTTCCATGTCCATTGTAATGAACTTGATTATACATTTTAGCCCTCCCTGTTTAGCTCGTTATTTATCACATGTGTGCTGCCATGTTGACGTCAGGAGAATGGACAATTGTATTAAATACTTACTGGAATTTTCCTTTCCTGACGCCAATCCATGGCAGAAAACAAATCTTCCGTTTTATGATCTTTGATCATTTTTTATGGAGAATGGGGGAGGTTGCTCTATCTTTCCTTTTATAGATTTAAACAGGTCCTGTGGGTGGATATAAGGGTGGAGCTACACTATATTGTCAAAAGTATTGGGACACCTGCCTTTACACACACATGAACTTTAATGGCATCCCAGTCTTAGTCTGTAGGGTTCAATATTGAGTTGGCCACCCTTTGCAGCTATAATGGCTTCAACTCTGCTGGAAAGGCTGTCCACAAGGTTTAGGAGTGTCTATGGGAAGGTTTGACCATTCTTCCAGAAGCACATTTGTGGTCAGGCACTGATGTTGCACAAGAAGGCCTGGCTTGCAGCCTCCACTCTAATTCATCCCAAAGGTGTTCTGTCTGGTTGAGGTCAGGACTTTGTGCAGGCCAGTCAAGTTCCTCCACCCCAAACTCGCT
Source organism: Glandirana rugosa (assembly GCA_018402905.1). Taxonomy (NCBI): domain Eukaryota; kingdom Metazoa; phylum Chordata; class Amphibia; order Anura; family Ranidae; genus Glandirana; species Glandirana rugosa. The sequence goes on along the minus strand of BLSH010193653.1, from coordinate 2,083,231 downwards.
CATCCATGTCTTTATGGGCCTTGCTTTGTGCACTGGTCCAAATCATTTGGGGGAGGGGGTTTATGGTATGGGGTTGTTTTTCAGGGGTTGGGCTTGGCCCCTTACTTCCAGTGAGAGGAACTCTTAAGGCGTCAGCAAGACATTTTGGACAATTTCATGCTCCCAACTTTGGGTGGGAACAGTTTGGGGATGGCCCCTTCCCGTTCCAACATGACTGTGCACCAATGCACAAAGCAAGGTCCATAAAGACATGGATGAGCGAGTTTGGGGTGGAGGAACTTGACTGGCCTGCACAGAGTCCTGACCTCAACCCTATACCTATAAATATAACCTATACCTCAACCCTACCTATAAATATATATTTATAGGTAAATAAATAAAATGTTGATATTAGTGGTACACTGAAATGAAATATTCGGTGCCCAAACTTTCATTTCCCGAAAATTCAGGATGCAATTTAAACGGACAGTTTTTAACCCCTTCCTTACTGGGCACTTAAACTCCCCTCCTGCCCAGACCACTTTTTGGCTTTCAAGGCTGTCGCATTTTGAATGACAATTGTGCGGTCGTGCGACGTTGTACCCAAATAAAATTTGTGTCCTTTTTTTCCCACAAATAGAGCTTTCTTTTGGTGGTATTTGATCACCTCTGCGTCATTTCTGTTCGCCGCTATAAACAAAAAATGAGCGACAATTTTGCAAAAAAGAACAATATTTTCTACTTTTTGCTAAAGTACAAATCCATTAAAAAAAAATTATTCATCAGTTTTGGCCGATATATATTCTTCTACATATTTTTGGTAAAAAAAAAAATCTCAATCGGCGTATATTGATTGGTTTGCGCAAAAGTTATCGCGTCTACAAACTGGGAATTGATTTATGGCGTTTTTAATATTTTTTTTTTTTACTAGTAATGGCGGCGATCTGCGATTTTTATCGGGACTGCGATATTGCCGCAGAAATGTCGGCCATTTTTTACACATTTTTGGGACCAATGACATTTATTCAGCGATCAGAAATTTAAATATCCACTGATTACTGTGTAAATATCATTGGCAGTGAAGGGGTTAACCAGCAGGGGGCAGTGAAGGGGTTAATAAATGTTCCCTGGGTGTGTTCTAACTGTGGGGGGGTGGAGCTGGTCGGGACATAACAGATCTAACTGATCCCAGTGACAGGGATCAGTAGATCTGGTATGTCCCCTGTCGCAGAACGGAGAACCGCCATGTTTACAACGGCGGTTCCCCGTTCTGAGGCTGCTAAAAGAGATCGGCGGGTCTCGGGCGGACTCGACGGGCACGCTCGCGCAGCGTGTGCCTCTGCCGCCATGGGGCGTGCCAGGAGCGTGCACAGGGGACGACGGCGGCATTTCAGATCCGCGCTGGAGCCGTATTACGTGGTTAAAAAATGTTTACATTTAATTAATGTGGCTGGCGTTTTTGCATTGAAGTCAATGGGATGTGATTCTGCATTGCAGTCAATAGTATAGTATTTTTTTTTTTAAATTGCATAGCAATTCACCCATTGAAAATGTATGTATATTTGTTCTGTGTGAATGTGGGGAAAAAAAATGTTTCAATGGTTTTCATTGATTTAAGAATGAATGTACCTCATTTAGCCAACAGATGGTGTGAAGTATTGTAGTACATGACTATTATACTTAGCGTCATCTAATGGCCAAATGCATTATTCTCCATTTTAAATAAATGGAACTTTTTTTTATTAATACACCACCTAATGTATTACATTTTTATGTATAGTAAAAAAACAAGACTCTTTCTTTACTGTTAAAAATTTAGGAAATCATTGCACAATGTATTTGGAAAAGTTGAGTTTTTCATCTATTTCTATTAATATTATTATTTTTATTATGTATCTCCTATCTTGGCTTCTTTGGAACATGGAAGAGGACAGGGGTGGGCGGGGTAAGCAGACATTAAGATGCATGGGAGCCCCAGATTTGTAATGGATTGTATTAAAAGGATGAAAATCATACAATTATGAATGTTCAATTTTCATGAACTATAGCAATGGCCTGGTGGATGGATTATACAGGATTATGTTCACAAATACACCCAATATGTATTGCTAAACTCATTTCATTTGCGGTAATTTGTGGACGTGTTATAATGGAACTCTTCATTTTTAAAAAAATATATATCTTCTGTGTATGTGGAGGCTGTACACAGATTACTCCATGGAAGGGTCAGACACAAAGAGACATTGATGATGTATCTGGTGATCATTCTATGGTGACAGTACACAAATCTGCTCCATTACTTCTCTATGTGCTAACCCACACGAGACAAGATACATCAATTAAATATCACTGATTTATACAGCAGAACACCTCAGCTTATGAATACTTTATGCTAGCCAGTGTGTCCGATCACCGAACGGTTGAAATGTTGACAAGAGAACCAAAAACAAGTGTATGAGAGTTATACACCAAGTGATTAATGTTGCCTATAATTGCAGTTTAAGCTGAAGTTACTGTTTGCTGGCCAGGTCGCTCTCTGCTATACCTGCATGGTGCCATAATAACAGGTCCTCTTTACTAGCCGGGTTGGTCTCTGCTACACCTGCATGGTGCCATAAAAACAGGTCCTCTTTACAGGCCTGGTCGGTCTCTGCTACACCTGTATGGTGCCATAATGCCAGATCCTCTTTGCAGACAGAGTCAGTCTCTGCTACACCTGCACGATACCATAACAGGTCCTCTTTACTGGCCAATTTGGTCTTTGCTACACCTGCATGATGCTATAATGCCAGGTCCTTTTTGCTGACCGTGCCAGTCTCTGCTACACCTCAGGTCCTCTTTGCTGACAAGGTTTGTCTCTGGTAGACTTGCATAAAACCATTGTGTTAGGTCTTTTTTTACAGGCAGAATCAGTCTCTGCTACACTGCATGATGTCATAATGCCAAGTCCTCTTTGCTGACACCTTGCATCAAGGACCAATACCACCATGGCATAGAGTCAGTGCTGTGCATGCATATGACGATAGGTCTTCTTTAGTTTCACCTCTATTCATAGATGCTGTAACACTCAAGAGCCTGCGCTGTATTACCTGCTGTCGGCTCCCATTCACAGTTATAGGCAGCTTATTTAGCTCTGGCCCTCACTATGTCACATTCAGTTGCTCAGTGGAAGTGTATGACAGCCTATCTGCCACAATCTCTCTTGTCATCACTGTGAATTCACTTATCTGATCCAGAGTATGAGAGACAGAAGCAGAGAGATTGTCACTGAGCCAGGCCTGTCTTATAGATGTAAACCAAGTCAGGTAGGATACCTACTGACAGAGCAAAGCCAGGAGGGAGATCTACCTTTGCTCCGTCAATAGCTCCCTGATGTTACTTTGTCGTTCCCAGGGTCATTAGTACTCACTCAGAGGGCTCTGACTTGCCTATTAGGCTTTATGCACCCAGTTCATGACTCTATGCATATTGTTCCAAAGACTGCACTGCTGTAGCTGCACCTCCAGGCCTAAGAGGAATTTTGCATCCCACTCCCATTACAGTTAGACCATATACCCAGTCCACCTAGACCATGTACCCAGTCCACCTAGACCAGGGTTCCATGGAAGCCTAGGGTTCCTCCAAAGGTTGCTAGGGGTTCCTTGAGCAATGAGCAATTTCTGCCTCTCAGATAAGTCCCCACTGACCCCATTGATCTTTTTAGCTATCTGTAAGGGGATAATTCTTCCCAATGACCACACGTGTATCAGTCCATCCCCACATGGCAAGGTCCTAGGTGTAGTTATGAACTCTCCTTTAAGCCCCATGTCCAATCACTGTCCAAATCTTGCCGCCTCAACCACCGCAACATCTCCAAAATATGCCCCTTTCTAACCAATGACACAACAAAGCTTATATTTCAATCCCTGGTCATCTCTCACCTTGACTACTGCAACTCCCTCCTCATTGGCTTACCTCTACATAGGCTATCCCCCCTTCAATCAATCATGAATGCTGCTGCCAGATACGTCCACCTTACCAATCGCTCTGTGTCTGCTACTCCTCTCTGTCAATCCCTCCATGGCTTCCGCTCACCCAAAAATTCAATCAAAAATAGTAACAACAACTTACAAAGCCATCCACAACTCGGCCCCCAGCCACATCACTAACCTAGTCTCAAAATACCAACCTTATCATTCTCTTCGTTCCTCTCAAGACCTCCTGCTCTGTAGCTCCCTCGTCACCTCCTCCCATGCTCACCTCCAGGACTTTACCAGAGCCTCTCCAATCCTATGGAACGCATTACCCCAATCTATCTGATTATCTCCTACTCTATTAGCTTTTAGACAATCCATGAAAACCATCCTCTTCAGAGAAGCCTATCCTACCCACACCTAACAACTGTATTTTCATTTTCTCCATCAGTTCATCTCCCACAGTTATCACCTTTTGTATTGCTTGACCCTCCCTTCTAGATTGTAAACTCTAACAAGCAGAGCCCTCTGATTCCTCCTGTAAAGAATTGTATTGTAACCGTACTACCTGCCCTCATGTTGAAAAGCGCTGCGCAAATTGTTGGTGCTATATAAATCCTGTATAATAATAATAAAAGTGTAAGAAGCATTCTTCCCACTGACTATCACACTAATGTATCAGTTGTAGAAATAGAAATTTTCAGAAGGGGTTTCTTGAGATTGGAAATTTAATTCAAGGGTTCCTCTGTGTTGAAAAGGTTGAGAAAGGCTGACCTAGACCATGTTTCGTGAGACAGGCCGACTGCAGCTGGTTCTTCTGGGTATGAGCCGATCTCTGCCCCCACAGTAGTTACTACATCTGCAAGTGTGTGGGGTGCTTGGCTCCCATGCCTCAACTGCTCTAGGCTCCTCCCAACCTGGTTATACTGTATATGGGCACTAACTCCATCCAAAACATCACTACAGAAAGGCTTTGTCTCAAAGGTGACATAACACCCACTTACATAATCCCATGCAACACACTATTTTGGGACATAGCCACCTAGTGGCAGACTAGCTAACTGCACCTGCTTATACGCTTGCTTTGTGGACAACCCACCGCACTCCCTCCTCACATGCTGACTTGAAAGAGGTAGGAGCCATTGGATTTGGCTGCTCTCAGTAAATCCAGAAAATGCAGGAAGAGAGGAGAGCGGGGGAGCTGGCAGGGACAGGGCTGGATCTAGAGTGGTGTCAGGTAAGTGTTTAGGGGTGGGGGAGGGAAGCAAAGACAGAGGAAGGTTTTTTACCTTAATGCAGAAAGGTGAAAAATATTTTTGCCTTTAGAATCTACATTAATTTCCATGTTAGAGTATTCAGAGATTCAGCTTAATGATTTTTAAATATTGTTGAATGAAAAATGTAAATATTGCTGAATGAAAAATGTAAATATTGCTGAATAAAAAAAATATAAACAGTGCAAAAAAATATTTACAGAACAGATATTACAAAACAGACATAAGCATCCGTGAAATGAAAGCCTTTAAAGTGAATGAAAATACTTAACCACTTCAGTTCCTGAAGGTTTTACCCCTTCATGACCAGGCCATTTTGCGATCACTACTGGGTTTTTTATTTTTTATTATATAAACAATAAAAACACAGAACATTTGGTAAAAACCCAATTTTTTACTTTCTGCTATACAACATATTCAATAACAAAATGTAAAAAAAAAATCGATTTTTTTCATAAATTTAGGCTAATATGTATCTTGCTACATGTCTCTGGTAAAAAATCCCAATAAGTGTTTATTGATTGGTTTGTGTGAAAGTTATAGTCTACAAACTATGTTATATATACTGGAATTTGTGTTTCAATACTAGTAATGGCGGTGATCAGCGACTGTGGGCAGGCAATCTGACACTGGGTGGGAACTGACTAACTGACACTGACAGTAACCGTAATACAGTGATCCTGCTATACACTGTCACTGTGCTAATGACACTGGCTGGGAAGGGATTAATATCTAAGGGCAATCAAAGGGTTAACTGTGTGCCTTACAAGTGTAATGTGTGATGCTTTTACTAAGAGATGTGACTGTTTTATCTGCCTGCATTGCAGGGAGAAAAAAACAGCCACATTGCTGTTCTGTGTACAGAGCCCTGTGTTGTTAGTAAACACAGCACAAGCTTCTGTACTGTCATTCTCTAAGCCAGTGTTTCTCAACTCCAGTCCTCAAGGCGCCCCAACAGGTCATGTTTTTAGGCTTTCCATCATTTTTCACAGGTGATTTGATTAGTTTCACTGCCTTAGTAATTACCACAGACATTTCATCTGAGGGAAATCCGGAAAACATGACCTGTTGGGATGCCATGAGGACTGTGAAACACTGCTCTAAGCCAATCAGCAGGTCCTGGCCATAAATCATTGGCTGAGACCTGCTGACGACTAACTTGTGCTGTACGGAATGACAGCGTAGATGGGCACGCACCCCCTACTCATAAATGCTGGATCATGTACATATACTGTATATACGTGATCCAGAGCAGAGTGGCCATCCTGCCACAGTATATCTACATGGGGGCGGTCCGCAAGTGGTTGAGCGGAGTCTGCCTGCTTTCTGTTTCAGTGCAGAGTTTGGATCACATAGAGTGAAACAAATTTGATAAGCAATGTTTATGGCTCTAAGCTTGTAGACTCACTACTGCAACGTTGCTCTTGCTAGAGACTTGACAAGCAAATTTGTTACAAATTGGAAAAGTGTCATGTACTAAAGAACTTGTGCTTCAAGTGCTCTGCAAGTGTACAAATTGCAAGTGAAAATGTGCAGAAAGACTTACAATTCAAGTTATCCTTGCTATCTGGGCAAGAGCTCGCTGTTGCTAGTGCAACAGCATTTTCTTCACCTTAGAGATGGTGTGGAAGAGCTAACCCAATCAAACAGTTCAAGGGGTGTGTTGTGGTGTTCTAGAGACTATTTTATTATGTTTAGTGGACACACCATGTAACACCAGCTTTCTAGGATACTTCTATATTTCCACATGACAAGGTTTCTCAAGCTGACAACCAGCATATTAATTACTGTAGCAGAATGAAATTACAATTTATTAAATACCAAATATAATGTACAGTATCTCACAAAAGTGAATACACCACTCACATTTTTGTAAATATTTTATTATATATTTTCATGTGATAACACTGAAGAAATGACACTTTGCTATAATGTAAAGTAGTGAGTGTACAGCTTGTATAACAGTGTAAATTTACTGCCCCCTCAAAATAACTCAACACACAGCCATTAATGTCAGAACTGCTGGCGACAAAAGTGGGTACACCTCTAAGTGAAAATGCTCAAACTGAGCCCAATTAGCCATTTTCCCTCCCTGGTGTCTTGTGACTCATTAGTGTTACAAGGTCTCAGGTGTGAGTGATGTAAAGATGATGCACAAGAAAGCCTGCAAACAGTTTGCTGAAGACAAGCAGACTAAGGACATGGATTACTGGAACCATGTCCTGTGGTCTGATGAGACCAAGATAAATGTATTTGGTTCAGATGGTGTCAAGCGTGTGTGGCGGCAACCAGGTGAGGAGTACAAAGACAAATGTGTCTTGCCTACAGTCAAGCATGGTGGTGGGAGTGTCATGGTGTGTTGCTGTATGAGTGCTGCCGGAACTGGGGAGCAACAATTCATTGAGGGAACCATGAATGCCAACATGTACTGTGACATACTGAAGCAGAGCATGACCCCCCCCCCCTTCAGAGACTGGGCCGCAGCGCAGTATTCCAACAAGATAACGACCCCAAGCACGCCTCCAAGACGACCACTGCCTTGCTAAAGAAGCTTAGAGTAAAGGTGATGGACTGGCCAAGCATGTCTCCAGACCTAAACCCTATTGAGCATCTGTGGGGCATCCTCAAATGGAAGGTGGAGAAGGGCAAGGTCTCTAGCACCCACCAGCTCAGTGATGTCATCATGGAGGAGTGGAAGAGGACTCCAGTGGCAACCTGTGAAGCTCTGATGAACTCCATGTCCAAGAGGGTTAAGACAGTGCTGGAAAATAATGGTGGCCACAAAAAATATTGACACTTTGGGCCCAATTTTGACATTTTCACTTAGGGGTATACTTTGTTGCCAGCGGTTTTGACATTAATGGCTGTGTGTTGAGTTATTTTGAGGGGACAACAAATTTACACTGTTATACAAGCTGTACACTCACTACTGTACATTGTAGCAAAGTGTCATTTCTTCAGTGTTGTCACATGAAAAGATAGAATAAAATATTTACAAAAATGTGAGGGGTGTACTCACTTTTGTGAGATACTGTAGATAGATCCTAGTAAATAATGTTTCTCATTAGCCTTCTTGACCGTGTAACATAGGTATAACCATTAAGCACTACTACAGCAGGAATTATGGGATATATATAAAGTTTGGCTCTGGGAGTTCAGTTTTAGACAAAAAATCCCATACTCACAGGTGTGTATTCTTGAGCTGCATGCTAGACTGTTTACAACTTTACCATTTACGTCACAGCCTCATTAGACACCTTTTGCAGACCCTGGCTAGTGTAGGTTTATGGTAACTCTGCATTCCATTTAACTTCTCCTGCTTTTTGTCAAATGAACAGCTGCCTAAACACAGACATGAGATTTGAATCTGACCATTTTATGTTACCAAATTCTGGAATAATTAGGTTGGCACTGTGTATAGTTCGATGCAAATTTCTTATTCTCTCTCAAAAGGAACTAACAATTGACACAAAGGTCACCACAAGACATAGTACAGACTATTACTCTGAACAAAGGAGTGGAGCCCACCAAACCAGTCACAGGGACAGACCCCCACTATACATAGACTCCCAATGATGTGACCACAGCTACACCCAGTGACTGAGCACCATTTGGCCCAAAGACAAAAACCTTTCCACACAAAGATAGGACCAGTAAGGGGGACTAGGATTGGACAGGTGTTGGCACCAAACTGTGCAAGTACCCGCTCTGCTTCTTCTTGAATAAGACAGCCACCCAACTGTTGTTGAATTAACCTTCCACCATCTTGTGTCATACTCCTGACTTTAGGCCTGCTCATGATATCCCAGCTTCAGGCCTGAATATTTGAGAATACAGGAATGCCCACACTCAAATGCATTGTCCCGTACTTTACTATGAACTTTCCTTGTCATATCACATTGACAAACTAGCAGAGTTTTCAGTATGAAATGCCACATGCAAGGTTAGATATTCTGTAGAATTCATTTCTGCTCAGAACGCCAGCCCACATCTTTTAATCCATCTTCCCTCTACACCTCCATTTCTCTCCTTGGGAGCACTACAGAGTTGGGACCACTTCCCCATGTATGCTAGGGAAGTCCACATCATTTATCTTCAATTACCAAGTCACAGGACCCTCAGCTTATGGTTAGGGGAATCAAGGTGCTCTCATTAGTATACCGGTCTCTTTTTAACATCCCTTCTATAGCTCTGCCCAGCCGGGCATGCTCCCAGGAGGCACACTCATTCCCAGGCCCCCACCACCATTCACATCAGAGGACTCTGTCCAAGCCTCCAAGACCTCCCACACCCCGCTTTCGAAGGTCGGGGGAGACAGGGTGACTACAGATGTTCCTATTCTGTTCTGTACCACCTTTCCTGGGACTTCAGCCCTGCAAAGGGTCATTCATATCAGCTTGCAACAGACTACATCTTGATAGCTCTAGGGCAGTGATGGCGAACCTTGGGACCCCAGATGTTTTGGAACTACATTTCCCATGATGCTCAACTACACTGCAGGGTGTATGAACATCATGGGATAGGTAGTTTCAAAACATCTGGGGTGCCAAGGTTCATCATCACTGCTCTTGGGTGTTTCACTGCCATGCCCCATCTACCCTAGACTCCACTCGTCAATGGCATTTATGTGTGCACTAACCTCACCCATTATATCACTAGAGGGCGGATTTCTCTAAAAGGGGAGGTAACGCCAAATTACAACTTTCCCTTTACCATACTATAACAGGAGCAGGAACATTTAGTAGCAAGCCAACTAACTGCACCTGCCAACAACTGGACCCAGAAACTGACCACCACTGGACTGATTGCCTTCTACTTCTGCCATGAACTGACCACAGCTGCACTGTGGAAAAGATCAACCCAATATGTATAACCTGTGTAACCTAGTAGCAACAGCTGGGGAACAACCACAACTGTAGCCAGAAGGTGCCAATTACTCCTACTACTGGGGAATGACAGTTTAATATATAACTAAGGGCAACACTTTTTTTTTCGTTTTGGATATAGTGGAGAGGGATTGGAACACCTGGCATTTGTGTTTTTATTTTTTGCTGTCTGTGCTCCCTTCAGGGAGACTCACCCTCTCTATTTGTTCTGTTTTACCATTATCACCGAAAGTGGAAGCAAAAGAAAATTCTAATTATTGATTCGTCCCCAGAATAGGAATAGTGGGAATATCTTCCAATAGTGACACTAGTTCTGATGACCCTGGTGACAACCTGGGACACCTCAACTTTGGAGGGATTTCCTCTCACTTCCTGTTTCGGCTATGTGACAGGAAGTGAAGGAAAATCCCCTCAATGGCACACAGAAAAACCTGACAAGGGTTATAACCCTCCCTTAACCTATCTAAAATGAAAAAAAGTTTTGCCTTTATTTCTTCTTTAAGGGTAAGAATCGAGTCTGGGAGGTATTTAAGTGCTTGCTTTATGGGTTAAATTAAAGTGATATTCTAGGCAGATAAAATTTAAAATTTAATGAAAAAAGAATTTCAGGCATGGTATATTTTTGCATAGTTACACTTACAGCTGGAAAGCACTGAAGTGAACTCCACTACTCTAGTGATCTCCAATAGCTTCCTGGTCCCGTGCTGTGCGGCCACAGCATGATGCATTCTGAATACAGGAGGTCGGCCACTTGGCACAGGCACCATTCAGGGAATGCTTTGTACTTTCTGAATTAATGAAAACAATTATGCCAGTGACACAGGTACGCTAATACTGCTGTAATGAAAACTAATAGTGATATCTATAAACCCCCATGACTAAGCCCTGGCGGGTAGGGCGAAACGCGTTAATGGGTGGTTTGTGGAGAAGCACAGGCTGAGGCCATTTTCTACTCTTAACTTACAACATGGGATGGCCGGGTAGAGCGGCATTCATTTTACCTCATTGCATGTGATATCTGTAGTAGTGTTTAGTCCTGCAGCCTGGAAGCACTGGAGACATGGGCTCAATTCCCCAGCCACACTATCTTGCATAAATTCCCCATGTTCAAGTGAGGTTGATTTGGGCCTTAGTATGGGTGAGTTAGACTACAACAGGAACGCCAAACTGTTACCTGACGTAAATGGCTCTGCTGCAGAATATGACAAACCAATACTATACTGTGGGGATGATGTTCTTGGGGTCATAGGCAGCATTCCTCCTCCTCCAAACACGGCGAGTTGAGTTGATGCCAAAGAGCTTGATTTTGGTCTCATCTGACCACAACACTTTCACCCAGTTCTTCTCTGAATCATTCAGATGTTCATTAGCAAACTTCAGACGGGCTGTACATGTGCTTTCTTGAGCAGGGGGACCTTGTGGGCACTTCGCGGTGTAGTGTGTTACCAATTGTTTTCTTGGTGACTATGGTCCCAGCTGCCTTGAGATCATTGACAAGATTTTCCCATGTAGTTCTGGGCTGATTCCTCACCGTTCTCATGATCATTGAAACTACACGAGGTGAGATCTTGCATGGAGCCCCAGACCGAGAGAGATTGACAGTTATATTGTGTTTCTTCCATTTGCGAAAAATCGCACCAACTGTTGACACCCTTTCACCATGCTGCTTTGCGATGCTCTTGTAGCCCATTCCAGCCTTGTGTAGGTCTACAATGTTGTCCCTGACATCCTCGGATAGCTCTTTGGTCTTGGCCATAGTGGAGAGATTGGAATCTAAATGATTGATTGCTTCTGTGGACGAGTGTCTTTTATACAGGTAACATGCTGAGATTAGGAGCACGCCCTTTAAGAGAGTACTCATAATCTTAGCTTGTTACCTGTATAGAAGACATCTGGGAGCCAGAAATCTTGCTGATTGAGAGGGGATTAATTACTTATTTCACTCATTAAAGTGCAAATCAATTTATAACAATTTGAAATGCATTTTTCTGAATATTTTTGTTGTTATTCTGTCACTGTTAAAATAAAACCTACCATTAAAATGATAGACTGACCATTTCTTTGTCAGTGGGCAAATGTACAAAATTAGCAGGGGATCAAATACTTTATATGGGTGTGTACACACACATATATATATATATATATATATATATATAGCCCCCAAAGAGCTGAGAAAAAAAAATGGTCTTAAGGGTACAGTGTTGCCCCCCACAGGACACTTGAAGCACAGACAGTAACCGTCTCCATCAATCACATCCTTGTAAGTCTGTTGAGTGCAGAACAGCTAGACGCACAGCAGTTGAACCCCCTCCCCTCCCCCAGGTACTGTATGTCATAAACACTAAAATATTCATCTGCCCAACCTAAAATGACCTTCCTGGCAGCCTGAGCTTGCTGCTGGGAACAGACTGCTCCTTCCTCCCTGCCCGGGGCTGTGTTCTGACCTGTATGCCACACAAGCACAGACAAGATCCCTAGATACATAATCATATGCTCTCCCTTCTAGAGGAGACAATTAGTATTCCAAACATCAATTAAGAGTTATTATTCTATTAACCCCTTCCTGGCCCCATTGCCTGCAGGATGCGGTGTCACAACATCAACGCATGCAGGGACCAGTGATTTCCCATAGCAACCTTTTACCACTTGCAGCAAGGGGGTTGCCAATTGTCCCAGGTCTCCAGTTTTTGGAGATTTGTCCCTGGAAATTGTTGTCCCTGGAAATGTCCTGAAACATGTCATGGTAAAATCCCAGTTTCTTTTTTTACTATACTGGCATTTTTTAGTTGATGTTTTAGAAGTCTTACACTTTTTTTTTTTTTAAGTCAGCGTTACCTTTAGCATTTGTGTTTAAAAAAAGAAAAAAAATCCTGCAGCAATTTAATTTAGCGGCCTTTTAAGCTAAGGGGGGTGGGGGTTAGGTGAACAATAATTGAAACTGCAACCTCTGCAGCTTGGTGTGTCATAAAAAGAGTCCAAAACGCCCGTGAGAATTCTACTGTATGGCACAACAGCTTTCCTATAGGGTAGGAGGCAAAAAGTGATCGCCATACAGCAGGACCCTGTGCCGTGTACCTTTATTTGATAATCATGAGCAAGTCTTCCTGATCCAGTTTAATAAATACGCCATTACTGAATCGCCATTGGTCACGGTCCTTTATAGTATCATATCCATCTTAGGTACACTTTAGCAGCAAAACACTTCTGAAAATAAATTTAAATTATCAGCGACTGTGCTGCATCTGTACCGGAACTGAAGTCTTGGCATACCCTGCCAAGCACAGAATGTGAAAGTCTATTTATGTAAGATCAGGTAACCCCTAAGAATGCTTTGGTTAGGGACAGGATGAGAGAGCATGATGGAACTTGTAGTCCACCAATATAGTCCCACAGCCACTGCAGATTCACAGGCTGCAAAAGACTGTTCTAGGCAACAGCTGTTGTAGTAACATTGTTTAGCATGGGTTGGCATGTATGGTGGCATGGTACAGATTGGCAGGCTCAGCTTGACTTATAGTTCTACAGTAGCTGGAGGTGAAGCTGTTCTACGCTAATCTAGGCACTTTTGAATTTTACGACAGCCCTTCTCAACATTTTACCCCAAAAGAGCCCCTAATATAATTTTTGGGTCTCAGGGTAATCCTTACTAAACCAATTCATTGGAGGTCAATGGCAAAAATGCCCCTTACATTGGTGATTGGTATAAAGAATGCCCCCCTCCCCTTAAACAGGTGGTGAGTATGTAGAATGCCCCCCTTACACTGGTGGTCAGTGGGAAAAATCCACCCTTACATTGATGGTCAGTAGGATGAACCCCCCTCTTAAATTGGCAGTCAGTGGGAACGATGCTCCTTGCATTGGTTAGCAATGAGAAGAATGCCTCTTACATTAGCTCTCAATGTGAAGAATGCCCCTGATATTGGCTGTCAGTGGGAAGCGTGCCCCCTTTGCATTGATGGTCAGAGTGAACCCCCACCTTACATTGGAGGACAATAGGAAGAATGCCCCTTACATTGGTTGTCAATGTGAAGAATGCCCCTTATATGGGTGGTAGGTGTGAAGAATGCCCCCTTTACATTGATGGTCGGAGTGACGAATCCCCCCTTAATTACATTGGTGGTCAATGGAAAGAATGTCCCTTACATGGGTAGACAATAGGAAGAATGCCCCATTTACATTGGTCCACAATAGGAAGAATGCCCTTTACATTGGTGGTCAAGGGAAAGATTGTCCCTTATGTTGGTGATCAGTATGAAGAATGTCCCCCTTCCTGTGGTGGTCAGAATGCCCCCTTTACATTGATGGTCAGAGTGAAGAATTCCCCCTTACATTGGTGGACAATAGGAAGAATGCCCATTACATTGGTGGACAATAGGAAGAATGCCCCTTACATTGGTGGTCAATGGAAAGAATTTCCCTTACATTGGTGATCAGTATGAAGAATGCCCCCCTTCCAGTGGTGGTCAGAATGGCACTCTTACACACAGCTAAAGAGAGCACCATCAGATAGAGTGTCAATCAGCCACATCTCAAGGAGCCCCTAGCTATCTCTGGAGCAACCTTATATGAGAATAGCTGATCTAAAGATGAGTTACTATGTGATGGCACAGCGTAGAATGTCAGGGTTTACTAGGCTTACAGTTTCGCAGCAGCTGGAAAGGCACAGTATGCAAAAGGCTGCTCAATGCAACATGACTAAGTCCTAAGCATTATTTAGCATATGTTAGCATACGTTGGCACACATGATGGCACAGTATAGACTTGCAGGGTTTGCTGGACTTGTAGTTCCACAGCAACTGGCAAGCCATGGTTTGCAAAAGGCTGCTGTATGCAGTATAACCAGCAAGTCCCTAACATTATTAAGCATAGGTTGGCACACATGTTGGCACAGTAAAGACTGGCAGGTCTGCTGGGCTTGCAGTTCCACAGCAGCTGGCTAGCCATGGTTTGTAATGTAATATTACCAGTAAGTCCCCAACGTTATTTGGCATAAGTTGGCATGCTCAATAGAAGAGCATAGACTGGCAGGGTCTGTGGGACTTGTAGTTCCATGGCAGCTGCCTCAAAGCAGTTTGCAATAAACTGCTTGAGGCAATATCCCAAGTGATTCTTCATCATGAGGTTGGCACACATGTTGGCACAGTATAAACTGGCAGGGTCTGCTGAGCTTGTATCTCCACAGCAGCTGACCAGCCTGGTGTGCAAAAGGCTACTCTATGCAATATCACCAGCAAGTCCCCAATATTATTTGTCATAGGTTGGCATGCTCAGTGGCAGATCATAGACTGGCAGGGCTTGCTGGACTTGTAGTCTCACAACAGCTGCCCGTCACAGTTTGCAGAAGGTTGTTCAATGCAACATTAACAGCAACTCGTAGACATTACATAGCATAGGGTGGCATAGTATAGACCGACAAGGTGTGCAAAATCCTGCCCTATGCAAGATTAACCCCTCTGCCAGTCATGCCACCCTAATGAAGAGCAATCCATGCACACTTCTCACAAACTTTTTGCAGTCTCCTTCTGTGCCCCCCTCCCCTTGTACCCATCATCTTACCAGGGCTGTGCAATGCAGGGGGTCCTGTGTGTGCTGGGTGGCAGGCTGGCAGCGATCAGACCTCCAGCTCCTTGATGGCATCTGTGAGACCCGAGCTGTGCGATGTGTGACTTGCAGCAGACGTTGTGCTTATGAAATGATGGCTTTAGAGTCTAGCAGCGAGCGTGTGAAACCAGTAAATCCTGTTTAACATTTCCCTGTGGATCTGGCAGGAGGAATTGTATAGTGTGCCCCCAGGGTGACAGAGGAAATATGACAACCTCGTGTCTACAACCCCCAATCCCAGCGACGCCGGCCGGGCGGCCTCTGCTGACAGCTGCTGGTACTGCAGCAACCCGCTGCCAGCTACAAAGTGTATCCACCCTGTACACATTAATGTAACCTATCATCCCACTGTTACCAGGCTGCATCCATACACTCAGGCATTCAAAAATAGATATGCTTATTTTTATGTGTACTTAAAGCAATATTAACCGCTTCAATACCGGGCGCTTTCACCCCCTTCCTGCCCAGGCCAATTTTCAGCTTTCAGCGCTGTCGCAGTTTGAATGACAATTGCGCTGTCGTGCAACGCTGTACCCAGACAATATTTTTATAAAGTTTTGAGACAAATTGAGCATTCTTTTGGTGGTGTTTAATCACCATTTAGGTTTTTTTATTTTTTTGCTAAACAAATGAAAAAAGACCAAAAATATTGAAAACAAAAATAAAGTTTTTCTTAGTTTCTGTTACAGTAAATCATTTATCTCCTTCACGGGCATTGATAGGCGGCACTGATGGGTAGCCTTTATGGGCACTGATAAGCAGCACTGATGGGCACTGATGGGTAGCCTTTATGGCCACTGATAGGCAGCACTGATGGGTAGCCTTTATGGGCACTGATAGGCAGTACTGATGGGTAGCCTTTATGGGCACTGATGGGTAGCCTTTATAGGCACTGATTAGCACAGATGGGTGGCACTGACAGACACTGAGGCAGCATTGATGAGGAGGCACTGACAGGCATCACTGATGGGCACTGAAAAATCAGCATTGATGGGCACTGACTGGCATCACTGTTGGGCCTCACTGGTGGGCACTGGCAGGCATCGCTGATGAGGCTGCACTGATAATCAATGCACTGATTATCAGTTGCTGTTACAGTAATGTATCTCCTTCACTGATGTGCGCTGATGAGGTTGCACTGATGGGTGGCACTGATGAGCAGCCTTTATGGGCACAGATTGGGACTGAATAAGCGGCACTGATGGGTGGCACCGATAGGCAGCATTGATGGGTAGCCTTTATGGGCACTGATGGGCAGCACTGAAGGGCACTGATAGATGACACTGATAGGCGGCACTATTAAGGAGGCACTGAGAAGCATCACTGATGGGCGCTAAAAGGCAGAATTGATGGGCACTGATTGGCATCTCTGATTGGAATGACTGGTGGCCAATGATTGGTATCGCTCATGGACACAGGGGGGGCATCACTGGTGGGCACTGGCAGGCGTCACTGATGAGGCTGCACTGATAATCAATGCACTAATTATCAATGCAGACCCCCGTCAGGAGAGCCACTTGTTGCTGTCAGCACAAGTAGAGGAATGTCGATAACCGGCATTTCCTATTTACACTGTGATTGGACTCTTTACTGTGATAGGAGATGAGGTGTGTTGTTATGCTTCGCCCCCCCGGGGGTGCACACAAGTGGCTTGTTTTGAAGGGCGCCATATGATGTCCAGTCAGAACAATGAAACCCTCGCCCAGCCATCATTTTGCTATAGGCCAGGTGGGAAAGTGTTAATCACCACTGGGTTTTTTTTTATTTTTTGCTAAATAAACAAGAAAAAAATTGAAAAAAAACCTCTTGGAAAGGCTATTGGCGCAGGAAATGGGGAAAGAAGTACAATTCTCTTACACTTGGACTGCTTGTTCCAAGTTTTAACATTCATCTCAGCAGGGCAGGATTAAGAGCATCATGGGCCTGGTGCTGAGGATTTTGGTGGGGCCTTTTTATGGGAATAAATAAAATGAACATGCAAACAATTTTTTGTTAAAACAAATTAAATATACTGCTGCAATTTACATATCAATCATGTGTACACTGCATACAGAGCAGGGCTGGGCAGTATTAGTGACTCACTCACACCGTTGGGCTGGGCCTATCTTAAGGAAGGGGCCTGGAGCTGCAGCTCCAATAGCCCCTATGTTAATCCGGCCCTGCATCTCACTTTCAGACTTGGGTTAAAGGAAATCCTTCCACCATCTCCACTTAGCCATGCTGGAGTGCGCCTGATACTCCTTGCTCCCCTACCCTGGCTTATATTCTGTCCCCACCCCTTTTTTGTCGCTCCCCTTATAATTTATTATTATATTTTCCTGTATACTCCTTTTTCTTTTTCCATTATTCTTTTTCTTATTTTAATGAGTGTAATGTGAACAATTCACACCTAAATGTGCTCCCCAATATACGTATGAAATATTTGACTATTTAAACTTTAACTATAATATTTGAACTCTACTAAATGGCGATACAGATAATTTTTTATATTATAGTTAGGGAAGGCACATCCTTGATCAACGGTAGGTGTACATTGTTCTCTGAGTATATATGTAGATGTTTTGTACATATGCATCTTTTTTGCCCACTGTAAACTTAATTTTTGCTCTACATATTTGAAAACTTTAATAAAATTAGATTGAAACAAAAAAAAAAGTGTTTTTCTTCAATTATGTTATAAGATTTTGCAAATAAATAATCATTCTTCATAAATTTAGGTCAAAATGTATTCTGCTACATTTCTTTGGTGAAAATAACCCAAATCAGTGTATATTATTTAGTCTGTAGGAAAGTCCACCAACTATGGTATATATACAGTCCTGCTCACCATTATTGGCACCCCTTCATGTTTTGCATAACTGAGTGAATGTCTTCAGAAATAAATGGAAATGTACCAAATTTATATCAGCAGGATCTTTTAATTGGAGGTCCAAAGTAATTTAACAAAGACAATTGTTATTTCAACATAGATATTGTAATTATAAAGAAAAAACAGAAAACCAGCATGTGCACTAATATTGGCACCCCTCCTTAATATTTGGTTGCACACCCTTTGGCAGCGATGACAGCCTCCAAACGTTTCTTATATCCATCGATAAGCTTCTTGCACTTCTCGGGTGGCATTTTCTCCCACACTTCCTTTGCAATATGCTCAAGCTCTTGAACATTTGCAGGGTTCCTTTCTCCAATGGCAGTTTTCAGCTCCCCCCAAAGATTTTCAATTGGATTGAGATCAGATGGTATCA
>BLSH010193653.1:2029113-2040335 GCA_018402905.1 Glandirana rugosa | reverse complement strand
ACACCACGACGGTCTCACATACTGGTTTAGTCTGGCATACTGATATACATCGAAAGAGGGACGTTTTAGTTTCGTCGAAAGTGGGGATGTCTTAGATTCCAAGGCCTACCATATTTGTAAAGGTCAATACCGGTAACATAAGTGGTCTTTCAAGAGACTCCCCCAGGTCCACATTTTACAAATGAATTTGAGAACTTTGTGTCTAACTATACTTCCACAACGTAGATCATAAAATCTTAGCATGGTATTAATATTCTGATCTTCTTACGAAACGTCCCATGTGATAAAACATTCTACAATAGACAACATAACCATACAAAATAGTGTACCCTGCAAAGCATTCTTCTAGTCTTATAATTATGGTACGATTCTAAAATACTAGATGCAACACCTTCATATCAATCTGTGTTTCAAGAGTTTAAGTAAACATTTTACACCTGGACCCCCTCAGAGAACTTTCTGGTGAATACAATGGCCATAACTGGAAATGTTTATACCATCCGGAACCTTAGATTCTGTAGGGGTGAAAGCTGCTTTGATTTTGCAGGGAGAAAGCTACATATAGTCATACGGTCTGATTTGGTCATACACTCTGGCAGCACCACAGCACTCAAGTGTCATAATACATGGGTGAATGGGGCAATATATAGGTAACACAAAGTCATTGGTAACAATATGTGGGCAACATACAGGCAATGGTGAGCAAAGATAAAATTACAGCAAAATTACTTTCTGTGGTGCTCAAGAATCTACAACATAGCCTTATTTAAAAAAAAAAAAGCAAGAGAAAAAAAAAAAACAATTCCTTTATTAGAAAACATAATAAAAACATCAGATTTAATAAAATTCCCATCTGACTTCACAATTAAGGTCAATTTCCTTGCACACCTTTTTGGAACCCAAGATACAAAATATAAAATTCAACAGGTAAATCATATAAAGTTTAACTTTTTACAGATCACAGAAATATAGGGCATCCAAAAGAGGGGAGCTTCTATTTCTCAACCTGTTTTGCAGATATTAAACTGCTTCATCAGGAGAGAGGGAGACAAGATAAGGGTACATTATACTGTATCTATAAATCAAACATAAGTTGATGATAATACATACAAACATACATGCATTAAAAATACTACAAGGATTTGTTTAAATATCAAATTTTACTAACTAACCAAGGATGCTCACAATAGTTAAGGATAGAGTTCTGCGGCCATTTATGCTGTATTGCCCTGTGTTGTTAAACCCTCTGGGGGCGAGCATCAGGAGGAGGAGCTGGAAGGGAGTGCATAGACATATAAGTCAGGAACATAACATGTATGAAAGATTATATGTGAAAGCTTGCTATGATCCATGTTATGATCCATGCACGTGATGCCAAGCAACAGGCAATGGTGGCAATACATGGTAAAAAACACAAGCAACAGACTGGGAGTTGTAACAGTAGGCGGGAAACAAATGGGGGAAACAAACTGACAAATATGACAATTCTCTATAGGGCAACAAACTAAAATAATAAATGGTGTATGTCTGGCACTAGGGCTGTTGCATTTAAAGAGGACTTGAATTTAAACAGTGAAGATTCGCTATGTTATGGGGAACATTTAGGTTGGGTTTACAAATAGGCGACTGTGTTTTGCAGTCCGGAATCCGGTGCGTTTCTGTTCACCAGTTCAGGTACATTTCAGGTGTGAATTTGTACCTGAATTTGCACCTGAATCGGACATAAAAACACACAGGACCCTTTTCAAAAGCGCACCGCGGCCATCCTGCATATGTGTGAACTGGCTCCATTGAAAGCCAGTCGCATTCACATGTTATGCAAATTGGATGAGGTTAAAAACTAATTTCATATAAACAATATGTGAACTCAGCCTTAGGTCTGTTTCAAATGGACTTCAGTTTGTATAAGAGCAGTGTGAACAGCAAGCTTCGTCAAAGCATTTGCAGAGCTTTCAGCAAGCTTTGTTAAAGCCTTTAAAGTACCATTCATTCACAGTTTGTAAATGATGACCACAGATCTTAATGGGGGCGTTGAGTGCCACGTTAAACAAGCTGCTAGCAAGCTTCAATAGGCTTTCAACAAGCTTCAAGAATTTCTGAAGCCTGCTAGCAGCTGGTTTAACGTAGAAATCAACACTTCCATTAAAGCGGAGTTCCACCCAGAAATTTTTTTTTTACTTCATTCAAGTCCTTTGCCTATATAGACTTACCTTTGAAGGAAAAAAAATGTTATACTCACCCTAAGTCGCTTGTTGCTAGGTGGTTTCTGTATTCTGCCCCTATTTGATCCTAGGCTCCTTTTGACTTCCTGCTTCCCCTGGCCTCCTGGGAGCTGTGACTCATCATTTCCCAGGAGTCGGTGGGCTTCCCTGTACTGTAAAATCCTGTTATTTCCAGACAGGAAATGACACGATTTAAGGCGGACCGAGATCGAGGAGTGCATGAGGGTTACCCGCCATGCACTTCTTTCAGGGAGAGATAGACAGGAGACCCAGGATGGGCTTCAGATGCCCTCACCTAAAATGGAAAAGTCCAGCAGTGAGAGAAAGGAAATTGTGAGTAAAAAATATATGGAATTACTAGGCGATTTGAAAGTAGGAAACAAAAGGTTACATCTATTTAGTAAAAAAAATTCTGGGTGGAACTCCGCTTTAAAATCTGTGTTCAAGATTTACAAACTGAAGCTCAATGAGACTGAAAACTCTGCCAATGCTTTGTCAACGCTTACTGTTTACACAGTTCTTATACCAGCTAAAGCCTGTATGAAAAATTAGAAATACGAATTTTTCCTAAGTAGCACCCATAAAAAACCTATCTTTGTCTCGAATCCTCCTAAAAATAGCCATGAACTTCCAGGAATGTAAGTGTGCCTAGGCACTCCTGTGTGCATGAGACCTAAATAATGACATTGAAGGCCCTCTCGTATTACAGGGCTGAAGGGGGGGCAAGAAACATCAGTGGCAGACTGAGGAATAAGGTAAGTATTTCTCTCTATCACCCCCCCTAGACTAAACAAGCATTAAATGAGGAATATAACTGGAGGAGGGGCACCCTAATAACATTTCTTATATCTGCCTAGAGTTTCCCTTTAAAGCGGAGTTCCGGACGAAATATCACTTTTAAGATAAAAATACCCCTAGAATACTCATGCCTCGTGCAATGTAACAAAGGTACAGTTGTGCTCATAAGTTTACATACCCTGGCAGAATTTATGATTTCTTGGCCATTCTTCAGAGAATATGAATGAGAACACAAAAACATTTCTTTCACTCATGGTTAGTGTTTGGCTGAAGCCATTTATTATCAATCAACTGTGTTTACTCTTTTTAAATCATAATGACAACAGAAACTACCCAAATGACCATGATCAAAAGTTTACATACCCTGGTGATTTTGGCCTGATAACATGCACACAAGTTGACAAAAAGGAGTTTGAATGGCTATGAAAAGGTAACCATCCTCACCTGTGATCTGTTTGCTTGTAATTAGTGTGTGTATAAAAGGTCAATGAGTTTCTGGACTCCTGACAGACCCTTGCATCTTTCATCCAGTGCTGCACTGACGTTTCTGGATTCTGAGTCATGGGGAAAGCAAAAGAATTGTCAAAGCATCTGTGGGAAAAGGTAGTTGAACTGTATAAAACAGGAAAGGGATATAAAAAGATATCCAAGGAATTGAGAATGCTGAGTGTTCAAACTCGAATCAAGCAGTGGAAAATGAGCGGTTATGTTGAAACCAAACCACGGTCAGATAGACCAACTGACATTTAAGCCGCAACTGTCAGGAAAATTGTTCGGGATGCTAAGAAAAACCCACAAATAACTTCAGGAATTCTGAAAAAATGTGGCGTGGCTGTTTCGAAATGCACAATAAGGAGGCACTTGAAGAAAGATGGGCTGCCTGGTTGAGTCGCCAGAAGAAAGCCATTATTACACAAATGCCACAAAGTATCCAGCTTACAATACGCCAAACAGCACAGAGACAAGCCTCAAACCTTCTAGCACAAAGTCATTTAGAGTGATAATACCAAAATTTAACTTTTTGGCCACAACCATAAACTCTACATTTGGAGAGGAGTCAACAAGGCCTGTGAAGCACGGAGGTGGATTGCTGATGTTTTGGGGATGTGTGAGCTACAAAGGCACAGGAAATTTGGTCAAAATTGATGGCAAGATGAATGCAGTATGTTATCAAAAAATACTGGAGGAATATTTGCATTCATCAGCCAGGAAGCTGCACATGGGACGTACTTGGACATTCAAACATGACAATGATCCAAACCACAAGGCCAAGTCGACCTGTCATTGGCTACAGCAGAATAAAGTGAAGGTTCTGGAGTGGCCATCTCAGTCTCCTGACCTCAATATCATTGAGCCACTCTGTGGAGATCTCAAACGTGCAGTTCATGCAAGACAGCCCAATAATTTCCAGATATTGGAGGCATTTTGCCAAGACGAATGGGTAGCTTTACCATCTGAGAAGATAAAGAGCCTCATCCACAAATACCACAAAATACTTCAAGCTGTCATTGATGTTAAAGGGGGCAATACATGGTATTAAGAACTGGGGTATGTAAACTTTTGATCAGGGTAATTTGGGTAGTTTCTGTTGTCATTACGATTTAAAAAGAGCAAACACAGTTGATTGATAATAAATGGCTTCAGCCAAACACTAACCATGAGTGAAAGAAATGTTTTTGTGTTCTCATTCATATTGTCTGAAAAATGGTCAAGAAAACATAAATTCTGCCAGGGTATATAAACTTATGAGCACAACTGTATGCTGTAAACTATGCCCAGTTTTCTATTTGTGCAGCATCGTTTTCTTACTTTCTGAAGTTCCTGCACAGCATGATCAACTCCAGTGTGGGCATCTGAAGCCGCAGTGCTCTTGATCCTGGATTCCGTGCATCTTGCGCATGTGCAGTGTGGTGCAATCTTGGTCAGCTTGACATGGCACGGCTCCAGTAACATTTAACTTCTTCTATGGATAAGTAGCCAGTGCCATGTCAAGTTCACCAAGACTTCCCATAGATGCCAATGTTAAATGTTACTGGAGCCGTGCCAAGTCAAGCTAACCAAGATTTTCCATAGACGCCAATGGTAAATGTTACGGGAGCAGTGCCATGTCAAGCTGGCCAAGATCTCCCAGGAGCCAATGCAAAGCCGGAAATTATGTACGGCATCACAGCCCCTAAAGGAGGAAGTGAAATTAGATATAGGCATAAATCAGGTAAGTGAACAGAAAAAGTATATATAAATTGCCAATTCATTTTAAGGATGCACATTAGTGCTGCATGGTGAGGAGTGAAATTGTGAATTGCCGTATATAAGTGGCGATCCGTGCGTGCGCAGTTAGCGGGCGGGAGCGCACCACCGGTGACGCGCTCTCGTGCCTGCCGCACTCTGCAAGAGTGTGCTCGCGGCTTGGGGCGGACCCGATATCCGCCGGCGAGCCGCGATGACCTGCCAGAGAGAAAGAACGGGGAACCGCCGATGTAAACACGGTGGTTCCCCGCTCTGTCAGTGGGCATGTAAGAGATCTACTGATCCCTGTCGCTGGGATCAGTTAGATCTCTTATGCCCATGGTAGCCCAGCCCTGCTGTATCAAATCACAGGGAAGTAGGTGGGTGGGGGCATGCACCCGAAACCCTGAAACAGGCAGCGACATACACCTGTAGCTGCCACTCCGTCTCAGTATATCTAAGTGGTTAATTACCAATGGTATTTGTAATATGCAGCCTGAGGGGGTTAATGTATTGCCATTGGTCACTGATGCATTAGTGACCAGTGGCAGTCAATTAACCCCTTTGAGCTGCACAGTGGCATCAGTGTTAGTGTTAATCAACCGCTTGCCGATGGTGTCGCGTACATTTACTGCGGCATTTTGGCAGCGCTGCCACAATTGCCTTCTAGAGAGGCAGAACGGGGAACTGTCAATGTAAACACGGCGATTCCCCGTTCTGACCGGGGACATGACATTGATCTACTGATCCCTGTAACTGGGATCAGTGAGACCTGTCATGTCCCTGCCAGCCCAGCCCCCACACAGTTAGAACACACCTAGGGAACACAGTTAACCCCTAAATCTCCCCCTGCAGGTTAACCCCTTCCCTGCCAATGACATTTATACAGTAATCAGTGGATATTTACATTTCTGATCACTGTATAAATGTCATTGGTCCCAAAAAAAGTGTCAAAAATGTCCGACATGTCCGCCCCAATATCACAGTCCCTGTATGAAGCTCAGTATATCGTTGTTTTACATTAAGATAAAGTACCTACATCCCTGTTCAATATAGAAATATTTGTCCTATGTGAGAATAGGACGACTCACCCACTAGGGGAGAGAGAAGGGGGCTATGGGATTTTACATGGTACCAAAATGGACTCACAAACTAGTTGTTTGTATAAAAACAAGTATTTATTCAGTACATACAATATATATAAAAAAAAAATTTTACATTCATTACATCACCATCCCATGTAGCGGGTAATAGTTAAATGTTATTTTTTCACAGTCATTCTACTAGTGCTTCCCGACCAGTTTCGCGGTTATCCCGCTTCTTCAGGAGAATGCACGGTATTAGCTGTGTATTGCTATAATAGACAATAGATATTAGTACATTTTTGACAAAATCATCATATTTAGTTACATTTGTCTTATATGCAACACTGTTCACTGTATATACAAACAACTAGTTTGTGAGTCCATTTTGATATCATGTAAAATCCCATAGCCCCCTTCTCTCTCCCCTAGTGGGTGAGTCGTCCTATTCTCACATAGGACAAATATTTCAATATCACAGTCCCGATAAAAATCTCAGATCACCGACATTACTAGCAAAATAAAAATAAAATTGTAAAAACGCCAGAAATAAATTCTCATGGTTTGTAAACACGGCAACTTTTGCGCAAACCAATCAATAAACTCAGATTGCGATTATTTTTAACCAAAAATATGAGGAAGAATATAAATCAGCCAAGACCGATGAATACATTTGTTTTTTTATATATTTTTTTATTTGTATTTTAGCAAATAGTAAGAAATATTGTTTTTTTTTTTTTTTGCAAAATTGTAGCCATTTTTTTGTTTATAGCGGTGATCAGAAATGACGCAGAGGTGATCAAATACCACCAAAAGAAAGCTCTATTTGTGGTAAAAAAAAAAAGGACGCAAATTTTGTTTGGGTACAACGTCGCACCACCATGCAATTGTCAGTTAAAGCGACGCAGTGCCGAATCACAAAAAGTGCTCTGGTGCTACAGTGAGAAATCCTTCCGGGGGTGAAGCGGTTAAAGAAGACACAGGACCAGCTTCTAATACCATTTTTGGTGCTGCTGATCTTTTAAATAAGCCCACGATTGTTTCATTCCTCTAAAATTCAGCTTGTTCATGCCCTGTCCTTCTGCACATAATAAACCCCACTGCCGCCCAACCCAATTTAATGCCGGCGACTTGGGTGCACAGCGGGTTACGGCATTGCAGACAGAGCCGTGTGGGTTATCATCCATCTTAAGTGACTCCACTGCTGTTTTTAAGTAGTCCAGTGCGTGGGATCTCCTGGGGACTACGCTTCACAACCTCCTAGCCCCAGCACTTTGCTTTTGCCAATTCTCGCACAGCTCAGCCCTTCAGGCTTTTCCATCCACTTCCCGGCAGTTAAAAGCTCCACATTAATTCTGTCTATTATTCCCTCACTAGGCTGCATGATGGTGGCACTGTAGAGAATTTCAGACAAAAAAAAAAAAAAAAAGTGTGTGGGATGTTAATTGCAATATGTCTAGAAAAGAGGAGGAAAATAAGAACTGTATGACAGCTGTTGAAGAAAAGCCTGGCTGCGTCTCCATTCACAAGAGACTGTTAAAGAATTTCACCCTTAATGTATTTTAGGGAATAGCAGTCCCCGCTGCAGAAAGGGGAAAAAAAAAAAAAAAAGAAAAGAAAATGCTATGACACTTTGTATGCAGAATGACACAAATGTGCTATTCAGTTGTTCAAAAGTTCTTTTTTTTTTTCTATTTTTTTCTTTAAAGTTTACAATGTGTCTTTTACCAGACTCAGATGTAACATTTTCAAAAGAAAAAAATAACAGATATACACAAAAGGAAGCTGTCAGATAAAATGAAGTTAAGACCTATTATCCAATTAATAAAAATTACACCAATTGGAATATATGACAATAGCACATAGTTCATTTTACCTTATCAGCGTGGCCTTTTAAATGGAAATCTACTGCTAGTTCTTTTATTTATTTATTTTCGTAAATTCTATTTATTGACCCACGTCGTTACCATAAAATATCATACAAATGTATGTAAACCCTAACAATGAACTTCTTCTATTTACTTTTGGTCTATTAACCGCTTCACCCCCGGAAGGATTTCCCACTGTAGGACCAGAGCACTTTTTGGGATTTGGGACTGCGTTACTTTAACTGACAATTGCGCAGTCGTCCGACGTTGTACCTAAACAAAATTTGCGTCCTTTTTTCCCCACAAACAAAGCTTTCTTTTGGGGGTATTTGGTCACCTCTGCGTCATTTCTGATCACCGCTATAAACAAAAAAAGAGCGACAATTTTGCAAAAAAAAAAAAAAAAACAATATTTCTTACCATTTGCTAAAATACAAATAAAAAAAAAATATATAAAAAAAAAAATGTATTCATCGGTTTTGGCTGATTTATATTCTTCCTCATATTGTTGGTTAAAAAAAAAATCGCAATCGGAGTTTATTGATTGGTTTGTGCAAAAGTTGCCGCGTTTACAAACCATGAGAATTGATTTCAGGCGTCTTTACATTTTTTTTTACTAGTAATGGCGGTGATCTGCGATTTTTATCGGGCCTGCGACATTGCAGCGGACATATTGGACATTTTTGACACTTTTTTGGGACCAATGACATTTATACAGCGATCAAAAATGTAAATATCCACTGATTACTGTATAAATGTCATTGGCAGTGAAGGGGTTAACCTGCAGGGGGAGATCTAGGAGTTAACTGTGTTCCCTAGGCGTGTTCTAACTGTGAGGGGGCTGGGCCACCATGGGCATAAGAGATCTGATTGCAGTGACAGGGATTAGTAGATCTCTCACATGCCCATTGACAGAGCGGGGAACCGCCATGTTTACCTCGGCGCTTCCCCGTTCTTTCTCTCTGGCAGGTCATCGTGGCTCACCGGCGGACATGGGGTCCGCCTGATCCACAGGCACACTCCTGCAGCAGCGGGCACGAGAGCGCCCCGCCGATGGTGCGCTCCCATCCACTAACTGCGCACACGCAGATTGCCGCTTATATATGGTGATTCGCAGAATAGAGTCACACTGCCCCATATATATACTGTACGCAGTCGGCAAGTGGTTAAATATGTCATAAAGTGGAAGAAAAGCCTAAATATATCTATTCCCAAAAATTCCCTCTACCCTCCCCCTGCCCAACTTGTATAAAAAGATCCGTGTACTTACCTATTTTTATTCTGCTTCGGTCTGGTCATGTGATCCTGTAGCTCCAGCTTCCCTGTGTCAGTGAGCGGCTGCTGCAGGGGAGAGGATTAAGTTCTGCTCTAAGATGCTCTTTTTTCTTATCCCAGAAAGGTGAAAGGTATGCTTGTATAGTAGTTGATTTATCATCAGGTTCTGGATAATTTGAGTGTCTCTGTATGGACAGATAACTAAGAATCGTAGGAACCCATCTCCACTTTATGTCAGATCACTCAGGCCTTAGTTCTCCAAAGTGGTGAAAATTTATACTAGAGATTAATATCTACATAAATTCATACCATTAATACATGATAGACAGTCAAGCTGACAATAATCAGTGTGAAATTCAGCCAGTTCAGCAGGAACCAGCCAAATTTCGATCAGTCCAGTGGCAGGCTGGTCATACTGAAGTCGATCTATCTGTCGGGTTTTTTTGTAGGATCACTGCCGCTGGTTATAGCCAGCAGCATTGATCATTGTATTCTAATAGCGAAGGAACCTCCTGCTGTCAGAATACAATAGCATAGCGGGAGGGATTTGAAGGAAAGAAAATCATTTTCTTTCCTCATCAACACAGTCAGTGTTAATCGGGGAATGAAGTGATGTTGATGGGGGAATAAAGTGATTTTCTTCCCTTCAATCATTGGTTGAAGGAAAGAAAATTGAATAACGTACGGCCAGCCTTACTATGAGCTATTCCACGAGTGGAGTATTACTTTGTCATTTAGCCATTACTATATGTTTATTTTACAGATCTGAATGTATGATAAAACACTAATGTTGCCTAAAGCCCCATACACACAGGCAGAATGTCAGGAGACATTTACTGGTTCAAAAAAAAAAAAAAATGGCCGACATTCTACGCATGTGTATGTCAGTCTGTCCATTTGGCCGGCTTCTGTCAGATGTGCATGCTGGAAAACAAGCATCTGACCGACTCCCGATCAGCGATCCCAGCCAATGTGCACCTGGCTGAACAAACCCTCAGTTCCACCGCACAACTACACTTCAAGGCTGCTGTAAAACAAAAGTACATAATGCAGTTTACCTAAAGTGCACCTGCACTCAAGCAGTAAAATCTTTAAAACAAGCTATCCCTCACATACCTAGGTGCTTGTACTGTTAGGTAATTCATTCTCAAAGATCAAAATAAACACTCTACACTACAGTATAGTCTGGTGTGAGTCCTTTTGTAACAGTTTAGAAACACCTGCAATATTGTTGGCATTAGTTGCTGTCAGGCTGCCAAGATTCTGGTACCAATAGAAAGCACTAGAAAATAAAGGTTTCAGTGCCTCTCTTGTGAACATTGAAGATGGATTTCTCCACAATGACTATACTTATAAAGGTCAATGAGGGCTTGTTTTAATATGCTTGTTCAAATATATGTAAATACTTTACAAAAAAACTGAAAACTAGAAATCATTCATTTTCAGCAGCGCAAACTAAGACAATTATAATGTGCATGAATGTTCTAAACAATGTCCAATATTCATTGAATAAATGAAAGTGCAAGTGCTCAAAACCAAGTGTTCTCTCCGTGACTTTGGAAATAAAAGATCACGAAAGATAACCATGGTCTTAGAACCGTCGGACTGTCGTTGATTACGGTTGTTATAACGTCCACAAAGATTTGACAATGTTTTCCTGAGTGTGGTCTGATATGACATCACATCTCACAAATAAAACTAGAAACTCTTACTTAATGGATTGTCATGTTCGTGGATCCATACACTCCCTA